>JAWPHD010009424.1:0-104061 GCA_037043455.1 Cyrtodaria siliqua | reverse complement strand
ATTTCCAAAATCATGCGGTTTGGGACTTTTTTCTACTTAATCACTGGACCTTACCCTGCCCAAAAAGGTTACAATATTTCCTTTTTCTATTGTATTAGATATATTTCTAATTTTTAGTTAAATATCCCCAATGTATTACAGAAATCAGCGATTTTATTCATTTTTTTAACATTTTTACCCAAAATCTCAATATTTAAGTATCGGATCCAAAAATGTTATGGTGGGACACGTAGAGATGCGTTCCGAGAAAGATTCCATCAATTCAAATTGTTATTCCATTCTATTTCTAAAAATAATTCCAGATTTCGGCGATTTCCCCCCCCCCCCCCCCCCCCTCCGGTTTCTCCTACTAGCTCACAGCATATCATATCGAACCACCGATATCCTGCTGATCCCCCCCCCCCCCCCCCCCCCCCCCCCCCCCCGGTTTCTCCTACTAGCTCACAGCATATCATATCGAACCACCGATATCCTGATTTTTCAGGACTTCATCCGCGGTGCAGTAATGCACTACTGAAACATAACACCTTCTAATTAAATTATTTCCTGTTATCTAGGCATTGCCTATTTCATATTACTTCTAGATGAAGTCAACGGCATGCACCATAACAATTTCTTCACACGATTCTTCCATACGAACAAGGATTCAATCTCCACGCAGAGTTATCGTTCCTTGCACTCACATATAATCACTCTGCTAACTACTTAATTACAACATTTTGGTAAAACCTGTTAAATTGGAATATGTTTGCCTGAAACTTATTTCTTTCTTGTGTAAATATAATTTTCAGGATATCTGCAAATTAGATGTTGCAAGATTTGAAATAATGCATGAAAACAATTTAAATTTAATCGGGACTATTTTACTACAAAAATAATACGTACTTAGATCTCCTCAGTCGAAACGCATATGTAAACATTTCAAAGCAGAAAATTACTTAAGAAAATTAACTCATAGAAATAAAAATTGAAATTATTTAATATAGGTCTATATTTTATCTTTGCAGATCACGCACAAGGATTTATTATAAACATCGTCATAACTTTTTTGAAATAATCACGTGACCTAACCGTTCGCACTACTTCCTTTGACGTCATTCTATACATACACCGGCTACGTCACAACTGACGATAGGCCTCTAAACTAAGACGCATTACCGAGCAAAATATGGCTTTTGTCTACATACGCATACGCATAACCGCCAACGGATTACTTTATATTTCAATAAATTGTTTATAAATCATTTTGTAACAAATTATTTGTTTGTACAAACACAGGAGTTCATAGTTTAATAAGTAAAACCTTATGCTTTTATTTACCATCATTTTACCGTCTAAACATAACGCTTTCTCTTTCATGACTTTTGATGTACTTTCATTATCGATTTATAAATAGGCATTATGCTAATTAGCCACGAGCTACTCACGAGGAAGCGACAAACTATTTAATAAATTATATCGGTCAACTTGTGAGAGATATTGGTCTAATTATGGATCTGACACGGGTACGTATATAGAAACCTGTCAAAATTAGAAAATAGTGGCCAGTCCACCCCAAAATATAACTCGCAGCAGACGGTATTATTGTTTACACCGCCATTGATTACCGGCATGCCTTGCGCAGAATCACACAGGACAATCGCGCAGCGACACCTGTCGGACACAATGCCTTTGACGTTGACAGAGTCAAATGAGGAACAAGTGTACTCTGGGTAGAGATTGACAAGGATTGTCGTTGTTGAATGTCGTCTTCATTGGCGAGTCCTGCGTGATGGGGGCCGCCATGTTTGACCGGACAACCTTTTCCCTCATAATTCCAAGCGATTACACGAGAGATGATACTGCCTATGAACATGTCCTCATTCATATTTTCAGGTTGTGTTGTGAACATAAACCATAAAAAGAGGGAATGATGTGCAAGTTGTTATCTGCCATCATGACAGGAGATGTGGATGAAATAAAGGGTCTGTATTACACAAGCGAAGTAAACAAGGAACCTTTGGATATTAATCAGTATTGTAATATTCTACACTAAGCCATGAAGTTGGGGCAAATGTCTCGACAAGCTCCTGGAAAATAAGGAGAATGATATAACTGGATATGAAGAAACATTAGTCAAAACAGGGGCACACATATTGTTTGGTGATGCTTGTGTTAGGCGCTATAATGAACAAGTGATTCAAGTTTTAGTGAACCGAGGCGCGACATTTATCAGTGCAGCTTTTGCAACCAATGTTTGAATTCATTAGTGCCAACAGCGAAAGTGAAGAAGCATATGTAGCAGAGAAGAGTGACTTGGAGAACAGCAAAAATAGAAATAATGAAGCACAAGTAGGGGAGTCTGTAAAGAGAAGTAACGAAACACAAGTAGAAGAGACTCGTGATTTAGAAAAGCGGTCGTCTCTGTCACTGGTCCGATTACAATTTATTCTGTCAACATGCAAGAATCGTTCACTACACAGGAGTGTTTTAGATCGCACCAGTGAGGAACAGATTAATTACCTGAAACACGAAGCTTCCTTGAAGTGGCTGTTATGTTACCTCACATATGGGACGGTAGACCCAGGCAACCGAACGCAGTTGGCACTGCTGCAGATGCAAACAGGAGAGTTAGACGAGGCTGGAATTACTATTAATTCCATTATGCAGCAAGATGAGCTTGATGAAGCATTTACAATGTATCACCCGTTAACCAAGGCCACCTCCTTAATCACTCTGCTATCATATGCCGTGTCGGAAAATCATATGAGTATTGCTGAATTGCTGGTGAGCAAAGGTGCAGATGTAAACATGCTTTACCGGAGATTAGAAAATGATTCTACCAGTCCTAACACACAAACGTCTTACTACACTTCTTTTGAATTGGCAGTTGAAAAGAATTTGACACGGATGTGCGAGTTTTTAGTAGAAAGTGGTGTTAATGTATACTTGCAAAGTACCAGTTCAGCTGGATTGGTTTTAACAAATGCAAGTAAGAACGGAAATCTGAAAGTTATCAAGTTGATATTAATGAATCGAAGATTTCCAGAGGGAGTCCTATTGAGTTATTTGAATCGTCTCTCAACATGGCAATCGGATGAAAGCAAACATAGTGAGATAATATTCTGTTTGGACCATTGCCTCAGGTTTTCGCTAATGTCCAAGGCAACTCTAGCATTTGTAGCTATGGAAAAAACAAACTGGGACGATGCAATGGACATGATTGAAGAGATGAACGAAACTGATACAAATCTAGAAATCCTGGACAATTCTTCTCCAAGTACTGTTAATTGGAACCAGTTATTGTGAGCTGTAAAGGAAAACAAAGAGGATTTTGTGAAGCGGTTGATACAGAGAGGAGCATATGTGAACATGGCGTGCCCTGCCGATTATCCGCAGGAAGATTTCAAGTTACACCATCGTTGTGCATAGCAGTGGAAAATGACAATATCAGGATGTGTCGCCCCCTTTTGGAGAATAGAGCAAATCATAAAGTAGAAATATCCTATGGTGTTGCATCTTCATGGTTGAGTAGGTTCTCGTCAAGAAACCCTGAAACACTGAAACGGCTTATTCAGCACACTGAAGATCCGGGTGAATTTTTCGCAGAGTACATCACAGAGTGTATTCACGATAATCCTGGAAATTTATCTCAAATACCACTGGTGTTTTCTCTAGATGTTTTAAAGATAATTTTCGGATACACTTTAATAATTGAAGCATCCCTTTGTAAAGACCAGACCAGAAAAGACAGTGGTTCAGTTTGTACCAAGGTTGTGTGGTGAGGAGAGGAACCATGATTCAATTTGTACATATACTTTGCGGTGAAGAGAGGAACCATGATTCAGTTTGTACACAGATTGTGCAGTGAAGAGAGAAACCATGATTCATTTTGTACCCAGATTGGGTGGTGAAGAGGTACCATGATTCATTTTGTACCCAGATTGGGTGGTGAAGAGATGAACCATAATTCAGTTTGTACCCAGATTGTGCGATGAAGAGAGGAACCATGGTTCAGTTTGTACACAAATTGTGCGGAGAAGAGAGGAACCATGGTTCAGTTTGTACACAGATTGTGCGGTGAAGAGAAGAACCATGATTCAGTTTTTTTACCAAGAGTGTGCGGTGAAGAGAGGAACCATGATCCAGTCTGTACCCATGTGCGGTGAAGAGAGGAACCATGGTTCAGTTTGTATACATGTGTGGTGAAGGGAGGAACCATGGTTAAGTTAGAACCTAGACTGTGCAGTGAAGAGAGAAACCATGGTTCAGTTTTTACCTTGATTGTGCAGTGAAGAGAGGAACCATGGTTCAGTTTGTAACCAGATTGTGCGGTGAATAGAGGAACCATGGTTCAGTTTGTACCCAGATTGTGCGGTGAATAGAGGAACCATGGTTCAGTTGTGGGGTGGGAGGGGGTGGGGGTATAAGGTTTGTGTGTCAGATATGGCACTATCAAACTAGTACCAAGATATAGGGGGAGGATGTATTTGGCTCAAGTATGGCTAGCTTTAAAACAAATCAAACGTTTCTTTAATATTGTTGTAATTTTGTACAGGTACCAGTATTCAACCCTGGTTACTGAGGACATTATGTCTGTCTTCGGGTAGCACCATAAATCTAGATGTGTATCTCTCTACAGGGCTAACGCAGGCTAATGCTAATGATCATAATTTATGGGTTAGCATCCTCCCTTATTTGGGAGATGCTCTATGAACCAGGCTAATGCTAATGCTACATGATTTATGTGTTAGCATTCCTTATTTGTAGATGCTATAAGATTGATGAGTTAGCATGCTAATATTTACGACCATGCTAACCCCTTATTTGGAATGGACCTTATAAAAAGGGAGGGTTTTCATTGTTCGTGGCTTTTTCCTGGCTTTTTCTTCGTGGGCTTTTTCCGTGGGCTTTTTACCTGGACTTGCTAGATGGAAACAAGAGATCAGTAGTTATGTGAGAAAGAGACTATCATTATTAGCAAACTGTTGTAAATATTAATTAACCATTATAGTTGGTAGTATGTACAAATAAAGTTATAGAATATAGAATTGGACTATATATTTCTTTCTACCTTTTGAAGTGAAGAAATTGTAAAACTGGTGGCAGCGTCGCGATAAGAATTTTAACACAATTCTGAAGAGGAAATTAGTTTAGCAAAACTTTGCTGGAACATTTAAAACAGATATTTGAAATTCGGACTTGTAACAATCACCATGAAAATCATGATGTTACTTTTGATGTGGTTGTGCATAGTTTCGGAATGTTCGTTTGAAACAAAAGCAACTGCTGTTTGTACTGAAGGTGGATTTTTGCAGAACACAGGTCAGAGTTTAGAACTTGAAACTTTAGATGATGGTTATGTTTGGTCATATGACACTCAATATGACTATAAGGGGCACAAATGGAAAGTGTAAAGTGTTTATCAATAAGTATGACAAACCCGTAAAACAACTCCCTTTAAACGAACTTTACGATTAATGAACAATGGACTACACATGTACGATTTGTTTCATTTGACCGTGTAATGGGTGCAGACTTTGCGCAAATTGACGATGTTGTTCCCTTGTTAGAAAAGGATAGTGTGCAGAGGACTGAAAGTTTGGACAAATCGTCAGTTGCAAGGATTTCCAGAATGAAGTTAAGGTCAGGTGAATTATGTAGTGGGATACTCCTTATTTTGCAACTTCTTGTTGTAAGAACGTGGGATTGCAGTGTGTCATTGTACAATGGATTACTCAAAATCAAGGAATTTAGTCGCTGTGGCGTGAGCCAATTGCGTATCCAACAGTGTTCTGATAGTAAATGATTATTATATGACAGCAATTTCATTTCTCGTGAAAGTAACGTTTATGGGCAGAATAGAAATGGCATAAATTCTGACAAAGTTGATGGCTCATTGTCCGAAAATGCAGCACCCCAAACATCACAGCGTCAGGCAGCTTAAACGATTTCTGTACAGTTAACTATTCACCAGAAAGAATGACAAAACTTCAGCACCAATATCCTGATATTGCTCCTGTTGTTAAGTGGCTCAAGTCGGACAGTAAACGACCCCCAAGGGACACAGTTGCAGGTTATTTCCCAGCAGTGTGCGAAATATGTGGTTACATTGGGACTTGTTGGAATTGATTTATGGTGTATTAAGAGATGCAGAGATACATTATGATCAATAAAGAGGGTTAAGGTTTCCGCGAGTTTTGAGAAAAGAAGTGTTAGTCTCAGCACATGACTAAAATACTGGAGCACACTTAGGCATACATAGACAAATGCAAAATGTATGACATTGCAAGGCAGGCTTTTGGAAAAAACAACAACACGCAAAACGGCAGAAACGGGATTATGACACCAGAATAAGTGCTCCTATGTTTAGACAATACATTGTTCACAGGAAAATAAGTGACCTTTGGAGGGACCAACTTTAAAAGCAAAGGTTGTGCACAATGACAGACAGAAACCATATCATAAGAACAGCTTGCCAGACTGGCCCATCAAGCATAAACATGCCAAGTCACCGTTAGCAGCCCCTTTGAGTTTCAAACACCTGAAGATGGAAACTACAATAAATTTGAGGCACGCAGAAGTCAGAGACAGAGTTCAACATAAACCATTTCAATGTTGACAATACAAACTTAAGATAGGAGTACTGTTAAACTTCTGTCATTAAGCGTTTATAGACAAAGGAAGTTCATTAGAACTCATGATGAACAAGGAAATGTCGGGGTCATTTTGTGATTAAGTCTTGAACAGAGTGAATGGTTAGCCTGGATTATATTCTTTATTTTTGTAGTGCCAAAATATTCTATTAATTCTGTGGGGAAAGAAAAATGGATTAGTAATATTGTGTACACCCAATATTCCTTGAAAGTTATGTTTTAGAATATATTTTTATATTTTTATACCAAGTTGTGTCTTAAGGTATTCGCAAAGTATGGAAATTACAAGTGATATTCACTAAATGGGAATTTAATAGTGTGATCGCAAAGTATGGAATTTATGTCATATTCACTAAATGGGAATTTATAGTGCTATTCAAACAAAATACGGATTTATCTAATAGTTTCCCTTTTCAGATATCACTATGATAACATTAACAATAATTTAATACGCGAAATAATGTGCCAAACTATATAATCTTTATAAGATCATTAATGTCATTTTGTGTATTAATTACATGTTATTTTACTTAAACTAATTCCATTCAATTTAAATGGCACCAGTACATAGTGAGAATGTAACCAAAAATGAACAATTGTGTGATTGTGTTAAAAATACAGAGAACAATTATGTGTAGGTCTAGGACTAAATGTGCAGAATTAGGACTCAGTTTTACTAGTGTGGCAAGTTTATGCCTTGAGGATTGTGTATGAACATTGGAACATATACCATGGATTTTGTTAAGTATCGTTTTTAAGATGCTTGTTCTTATTCTTTAAACCTACACCAAATCTGTTCATTCATTTCAAGTAAAGCTTAATGCATGTTACAAAGAATTTGCGTTCGTTAAATGTAAACGTTTACTCATTTACTCTAAATATTGCATGCTTTATTGTGTAAGATTATTCTGCACAAGACAACTTTGATTATTACTTTATTAAACATGTAATTTGACATTCTTTCATTTAGTGCGAATATTGTTACTGATTTCTTGTTTAAAGAGAGGGATTTAAGGTTTTAATGGGGACCATTAAGCCTGGGAGAGGGGAGTGTTGTAATTTTGTACAGGTACCAGTATTCAACCCTGGTTACTGAGGATATTATGTCTGTCTTCGGGTAGCACCATAAATCTAGATGTGTATCTCTCTACAGGGCTAACGCAGGCTAATGCTAATGATCATAATTTATGGGTTAGCATCCTCCCTTATTTGGGAGATGCTCTATGAACCAGGCTAATGCTAATGCTACATGATTTATGTGTTAGCATTCATTATTTGTAGATACTATAAGATTGATGAGTTAGCATGCTAATATTTACGACCATGCTAACCCCTTATTTGGAAGGGACCTTATTAAAAGGGAGGGTTTTCATTGTTCGTGGCTTTTTCCGTGGGCTTTTTACCTGGACTTGCTAGATGGAAACAAGAGATCAGTAGTTATGTGAGAGAGAGACTATCATTATTAGCAAACTGTTGTAAATATTAATTAACCATTATAGTTGGTAGCATGTACAAATAAAGTTATAGAATATAGAATTGGACTATATATTTCTTTCTACCTTTTGAAGTGAAGAAATTGTAAAAATATAAACACTCAAACTTTGACATATGACACAGGGTCAAATTTGAACCCGGGATCAACATTTGAACAAACTTGGTAGAGGGCCATAAGCTGAGTGTGTAAATACAAAATATTAGTTTCAGAGAAGAAGATTTTTAAAGTTTTTCCCTATATATAAGATTAAGTCTATGTAAATCTGTGACCCGAGGCAGGGTCATATTAGACTCCAGGGTCACCATTTGAACAAACTGTTTAGAGGAATTAACATCAGCTGATAATAAATGCAAAATATTAAACCTATAGCTCTTGTATTTTCAGAGAAGAAGATTTTTTAAGTTTTTCCCTACATCAGTCTTTGTAAAACCGTGACACCTGGGACGGGACCAAATCGGACCCCAGGGTCACCATTTGAACAAACTTGTTAGAGGATCCATAAGCTGATAATAAATAAAAAAGAAGATTTTTGAAACTCTATGAAAAACTTATAAGAAAACAGAACCAAGGTTTCTTGTGAGAAAAAAACAAGCAAATTCGATTAATTGATATCCCCCGCTGAATGATGTATTATCCTCGAGTGGAAGAAATGTGTTCGATTCTTTTTAATTAGTATAAATCATGACCTTGAGCCTTCTCTACTAGGTAGTATTTTTGAAATTCATCACCATAGTAGATTTGAAAAAAAGATGTATCATTTTAAGGCATTGACTAAAGGGCTGGACTAGGTGTAATATTAGCAGGTGTGTATAATATAGTAATAAATGTAATATACAAGAAATGTAAAATTGTATATCAATGATTACTTTTTAATTACCTGGCCATGTGATATTTATCAATCTGATTATGTCATCTCATTACATACGGCTACTATCCGATGATCTTGTTATTGGGAAGGCACCAACGGACAAACACATAAGAAAATATACTCATTTATTAAATTGTATGGCAAATATTGGGCGCGGCTCTAAATAGCGAACTTCTGGCAACACATACATATTAAATGGCAGCCCTAAACATGTAAAACAAAAGAGGGCATGGCCCATAAGCCTGATACCCTTAAAGAAGCCTCAATAGGCTTAAACAAGAGATGAAGCCCCAAAAGGTTCAAACAAAAGCGGACATGGCCCAACGGCCGTATACCCTTAGTGAAGCCTCAAAGGGCTTTAATAAATTGTTTATTCAAAACTCTAATGCTAATGTAAAATGTTTCTTGATTTAATCACTTGAACGTTAATTCTTTTGTAATGTTTACAATAATGTGCACGACCGAACTAGGCATGATGCACCATCAATAAGCCCAACAAGCTTTAATTTTCATGCTGTAATCCCGACCCTGGGGAACAGTGGTCAGTATTACATTGAAATTTACTAATTATAACATTGCTAATTGTCATTAAATTTGATGTCACTGAATTGAAGGATTCGCTGACGGATTAATATTTCATGTTGTAATCCTGACCCTAAGAAGCAGTGGTCAAGTTTACATTGAAATTTACTAAGTCTGAAATTGTTAATTTTCGGCCAATCTTCTGGGGCCGCACCGATCTCATAGTATATCGTTCCGCTTATGGAGCCGTACCGATTATCGATCTTCTGGTATATCATTCTTCTGTCAACTCCGCGCCGACACCGTTCATCAGGAATATTGTTCTGCTTCTGGATCCGCACCGATTACTGAGCCTCCGGTTTATCGTTGTGTTTTCGAATCCACGCTTGTTTTGTAACGTTGACGTTCCTGAAATGATATGCGAAAACAGCAGTATTTTTGTCTTTACGGAGAATTTACAATTGTGGCCAACAACAAAAACAAAACGGATGGAATGTGTTGAATAGTAGTGGATCAACTGATTTAACGAGAATGAAAAAGATCAACCGAACTAAAAACGAAAGGGTGAGGTGGATGGAAAAAAATCAGTTTTATACTCAAATGAAAAAGTACCTGACCTCATGTGTGCTTCAGCAAGATAAAAGGAAGTAGATAGACAGCGCATGCGCAATTAAACGAAAATACCATAGCAGATCTAGCTTACGAAACATTGGGTCCCTCCCAATGACTATGGCTATAACTAGTAATAGCCCTTATTATTGGGAAGGCACCAACGGAAAAACACATAAGAAAATATTATCATTTATTAAATTGTATGGCAAATATTGGGCGCGGCTCCAAATAGCGGGCTGCCGGCAACACATACATATTAAATGGCAGCCCTAAACATGTAAAACAAAAGAGAGCATGGCCCATAAGCCTGATACCCTTAAAAAAGCCTCAATAGGCTTTAAACAAGAGATGAAGCCCCAAAAGGCTCAAACAAAAGCGGGCATGGCCAAACGGCCGTATACCCTTAGTGAAGCCTCAAATTGTTTATTCAAAACTCTAATGCTAATGTAAAATGTTTCTTCATTTAATCACTTGAACGTTATTTCTTTTGTAGTGGGTTGGACTGACTTCATTCATCCCCTGACTTTGAATCCTAGCACCATAGCTGTGCAATCAAAACTGTACACCAATACAGCGGACTCTAAGTTCAAACTCCTATGTCGGCTAGGAGCCGCTAAACCTGCTCAATGTCGTAAATGGGGCGGGGGTGGTGGCTAGGAGACGCTCAACCTGCTCAAGGTCGTAAAGGGGGAGGGGGACACCGCTCACCACACGACACGCTGACCAATGTAAAATACTCTTTTGGTAACAACCTGCATATGATCCTGTGAATAATTAAATTAAACGACATATATGTCTACAGTTGTATAGAGTATTAAAAGTTGCGCATTGATAAATAATTAGGTAAATTACCAGGTGTCTCCGGCAAGTCTATCCTCCAATATGATATAGAAGAAAAACAATTGTATACCAGTTTAGTGAGTGATAGTAGACTCGTAATGAGTGTCAATACTGAATATCGCATTATGACCGCTTAGACGTAAAGACAGAGGAGGTTAATGCCGCCCCCATTCTAAAAGACTAGTCGGTATCGTGAAATGGAATCAACCATACACTACGGGCCAGACTTCCCATCCGCAAAAGGAACTCTATAATTATGACCAAATATGTTAGTGGAACATGGCCCACATACTTAAAGGCAACAACAACAACTGTGTTATCAGTATTATCCCTCAAATTTAAATTCATTCGTCCATAAAACAAGCTTTTCAAAGATGGGATATCAAACTCAAATCGCATTTCAAATTCTTAACCAGGGCAATCGGGAAAAACATTAGTGAAAATGGCTTAATATGAAGATCAGCTGATTGAATAATGTGTTCTAGATAAACCCATTATTGCACCTATTACTGAGATGGGGCCAGTCCTAAACTTCTCGTTTAATACGATAACATCGTAAAAGGGTAGGATACAAATCTTGAACATCGATATTACGGAGAGTTTTGCCGATTGGCCAAACATGAGAACCCTGGTTACAATGCAGGCCGTCCAGTCAATAATTTGATTGGAAGAAGTCATGCGGGCCCTGTGAAACCCATGCTCGCGCTTGCTTTCCACTACATTACCGGAGCTGATTCATTGAACGCTGCTTTGGCGGCTCCGCTAACCAGTACATCAGCTGATGATTCACTTCGCACTGTCTCCGGCAAGTCTATCCTCCAATACTAAACAATCACGGATATCTGTAGCTTGTGAACGGCAGTAAGGTCCGGACATCGAGCAACACCTACGTATAGCCTGTTCTTACACTGGCCCATCACTTTCCTGACCAGATAGCACACGCTTGACAAGCTCGGTACATGAAACGGAATACAATTGTAATCAGTAACGAGTTTCTAACATATCGGGTATTATTTAAAGTAATTTAAATCTCCCTTTAATTATGGTATTATTGTTATGATAATCATGAGTAGAACTATTTTGGTATTATTATTAACGCTATAAGTAGTAACCGTATTATTATTATTAACTTTAATTATTTATGTATTGTTTATCGTATTCGGTGATGGATAATTGTTTTTATTTATTTATTTTATTTTATTTATTTTTTAAATGGTTATTATTATGTACTGTGTGTTTATGTATTTATTTTATTTTATTTCATTCCCTACAATCTTAAGTTTATGACAGCTAAAGCTTGAAGCCAGTCTGTATTTATTAAATAATTACTGCTTTGATTATCTATTTAAATACGTATCTTCTTTCTTCTTCGTCTTCGTCACATATACAGGGCCTACATCAAGGTACATACTATAATGATATATATGATGCAATACAGTGTAGGCCACCTATAACCTGAACTTTGTTATTCTAAAATACTAACTGCCTTGTATACACTCGCCGAGTCATTTTACCACCTGTTATAGAGATATCTCCCATATCAAATATCATTACACTGCCTTTACTCTGTATAATGCAATTATGAGTCAACCACTCTATTGTTTAATGGGAAGGAAAATGAATCTGCCGACAACAGATAGCAGTTACTACTTGACTTGATTTATTCATATGTTATTTTTAGTATTTTTCTTTTTTTCTTTTTCTTTTTTTTATTATTTTTTTTGTTGAACAAAAGCAGATAACATAGTTTAAATTTTTTAATTAATAAATTTATTTATTTATTTTATTTTTTATTTATTTATTTATTTTGTAACAGATAACAGAGTATAAATGTCGCCAATGACTGGATAACAGTCCCCCTTTACGCTGTGTTAATTCTAGGTCATTCATTTGTGAGAAAACTAAAGGATGCCGACATGTGAATACTATTTAGAGCATACCATGCCCTGATAAAGTACTAGCCCAATGAATCATGGTCCGCCAGACACACGATAAAGATGACTTGATCTAACGATTTTAATTGACGTACTAAACAATCACGGATACTCCTGTAATATCGTTCAAACCAACCCTAACTCTCAAAACAAATGTACGACGTCAGATGCATAAATAATCGCACCAGGATTCCACAATCCCGCCCTTTTCCCAAAATTATACTGAGTGCTCATCACATGCTCTTGCAGATTAATATATTCTTTTTTTCTTTCTTTTTTATTACTTCCTTTTTTATTGATTTATTATTATTATTATTATTTATTTATGTTATTTTATTATATATATATATATATATTGTTGTTTTTTTTATCAATTATTTATTTATTTCTTCATTTATATATTATTAGTTTTATTGTTTGTGTAAATTTGAGAAAACCTTTTTACCGTACAAGGTGACTAGAAGTATAATTAATGTTGAGGAAAGATGTTATGAAGCAAGCAAGTTACGTTATCGCCAAGTGTGAACTGTTATAATTAAATATATTAAAGTGGGCACATCATGATTATTCTAGAAATATCTAAAATTATAAAATTGTTCCAGTTCTTGATAAAACACTTTTATCATTCCAAATATGATGTTAGAACCATTTGTTAATGTCTAAACATTAAATACACCATATAGCTAGAATGGAAGCATACGCAAAATGCTGAAATTAACCCTGGTGCGTCACCTAGGATAGCACGTATTACTGTGCAGAATAATTTTCTTTGCAAATAAGGGATATTTTTTGGCTCATTAATTATGTTTTGGCCATGTAGAATAGAAAATATTAATATTTGTCGATTTTAAATCGGACAACTAGACCCCCATGAAAAGCCTGATGTACTCCCTTTAAACTCAATAATCGTGAACACGGATTTATGGCCAAGTGCCAATAACGCCTTAACTGGGACACGTGTACTGATAAATGTGAGGTATTCGGTCACAGTGCAAGCTTGGTGCCTATTATTTACTCCCTCCCGGATCATAATGAGGTCAACTGCAAATCTGGCAAGCAAATAAACGAAAAATAAAGTTAACACATGCACTAAAATCTCTACACCAGATATACGGTCCAGAATTATCAAAATATTCTGTGAACAGAAATGATCATAAAAACAAACAAACAACAATACCAAAACAACAACAGGCAATAAGTGGATTTGCCACCCTAACGAGATAACCAGACAGCATCATGCATCGACATTAAATTCCTCGACTGACAAAAGCTATATATACAAAAATCGGATTAATTTCAAGGCATCATGAGAATAAATTATGGCGAAATACCGTATAACAACAGGGCATTAGGATAGAACAAACAGAAATAAGAAGTCAATTAGATAAAAGTGAGAAAAATCAGTTTTATACTCAAATGAAGAAGTACCTGACCTCATGTGTGCTTCAGCAAGATAAAAGGAAGTTGATAGACAGCGCATGCGCAATTAAACGAAAATACCATAGCAGATCTAGCTTACGAAACATTTGGTCCCTCCCAATAACTAGTAATAGCCCTTATTATTTCAGGGGAAGGGATGTATTTGGCTCAAATTTGGCTAGCTTTAAAATATATCAACTTTCATTAATATAAACACTCAAACCAAGTTTGACATGTGACCCAGAGGGGCCAGGGGCAGAGCCAAATTTGACCCCAGTGTCACAATTTGAACAAACTTGGTAGAGGACCATAAGCTGAGTGTAAATACAAAATATTAAACTGTTGGCTCTTGTTGTTTCAGAGAAGAATATTTTTTAAGTTGTTCCCTATATAAGTCTATGTAAAACATGTGAACCCTGGAGTTGGTCAAAAATTTGACTACAGGGTCACCATTCAAAAAACTTGGTAGAGGACCATAAGCTGAGTGTAAATACAAAATGTTAAACCTTTGACTTTTGTAGTTTCAGAGAGAAAGATTTTAAAGTGTTTCCTTATATATAAGTCATGTAAAACTGCGACCCCCGGTGCGGAGCCAAACTTGACCCCAGTGTCACCATTTGAACAAAACTGGTAGAGGATCCATAAGCTGATAATAAATAAAAAGATTAAACCTTTATCTCTTGTAGTTTCAGAGAAGATTTTTGAAGTTCTTCCCTGTAACTCTGTGTAAAACTGAATCAACAAGGGCCCACGACCTGAATAATTCAAGGGGATATTTATCAATTTAAGGGCAATAACTCCGGCGTTACTAGGACGATTCCGAAATAAATTTGACGCATCACATCCCACTTTCGGGATAAACATTATAATCAATTTTAATGAAAATCAAACTAGCGGTTATCAAGATATGGCTGTGGACGGACAGAATTAAGCAATTTTTATCAATTAAAGGGTAATAAACCCATCGTTACTAGGACGATTCCGAAATAAATTTGCCGCGTCACATCCCACTATTGGGATAAACATAAAGTTTAATGAAAATCAAACAAGCGGTTTTCAAGATATGGCTGTGGACGGACAGAATTAAGCATTTTTTAGCAATTAAAGGGCAATAACTCTGGCGTTACTAAGACGATTCCGAAATAAATTTACCGCGTCACATCCCATTATTGGGATAAACATTATAATGAAGTTTAATGAAAATCAAACAAAACGTTTAACAAGATATGGCTTGGGCGGACAGAATTAGGCATTTTTTAGCAATTAAAGGGCAATAACTGCGGCGTTACTTGGGCGATTCCGGAAAAAAAATAGCCGCGTGTCATCCCACTATCAGGATAAACATTATTACCAAGTGTAATGAAAATCCAACCTGCAGTTGTGAAGATATGGCTCCGGACGGACGGACGAAAGGACAACGCCAAATTAATATCCCTCCGCCTTCGGTGGGGGATAATAAAATAAAAATAAAACAAAAATAAAATAATTTTTAAGAAAATTTAACCCATGAACGAACCAAGGTTTCTTAAGGGAAAAAAATGCAAAAATGCCTCCAGTGAGATATGAACCCAACCCCTCTGGAGTTTCCAGTGTACACTACCAAATACTGAAAAAGGGCTATAACTCCGGTATCACTGGTTCGATCTGGCTGGTTTTCGAAATTGTCCGAGCTTTCATTGATATCACAATCTGGCCAAGTTTGGGAAAGATCGAATGCAAAATGAAGCCGCTCGAGGGTTCACAGGGCTGGAAATGGCATTTTTCAATAATTTAAGGACACATAACTCTGGTGTTCCTGGTCCGATATAGCTTGTTTTCGAACTTGTCCGGGCTTTCATTGATATTAACAATCAGTTAAAGTTTGGTAAAGATGAAAACTGAAGGCCCTATTGTCTTAACAAGGCAAAATATAGCATTTTTAACTAAATGAAGGCCATAACTCCGCTGTTACTGGTTCGATCTGGCTGGTTTTCCAACTTGTCTAAGCTGTCATTGATATTAACAATCTGGTAAAGTTTGGTAAAGACTGAATGAAAAATGAAGGCCCTATCGTCTTAACGAGGCAAAATATAGCATTTTGAACTAAAACAAGGGTCATAACTCCGCTGTTACTGGTCCAAGCTGGCTGTTTTTCGAACTTGTCCGAGCTTTCACCAATATTAATCTGGTAAAGTTTGGTAAAGATCGGATGAAAAATGAAGGCCCTATCGTCTTGAGGCAAAATATAGCAGTTTCAGCTAAATCAAGGGCCACTAAAACAAGGGTCATAACTCCGCTGTTACTGGTCCGACCTGGCTGGTTTTCAAACTTATCCGAGCTTTCATTGATACATGTATTAACAATCTGGTAAAGTTTGGTAAAGATCGGATGAAAAATGAAGGCCCTATCGTCTTGAGACAAAAGTTAACGACGGATGGACAACTCGACATCCCATAATGCAAAATTGCAAAGTCCCGTTACTCCGCCAATTTTTTTAAAACTGAAACTTCCTGACAATATGCGCTACTAGAAATAATACTAATACTTCCTATAATGTTTAATGGATATCAGATGAAACTTAGGAGTTGAGCGGACAAGCTTTAGAATTGAAAAACTTCAGTGTCCCGTAATTCCGCCAAAAAGCATTCAACTGGAATGTCCTGACAATATGCACTACTAGGCATGTACTTATATTTCATGTGAAGTTTCCTGAAAATCAGGAGTTGAGTGGACAAGCTTTAGAATCGAAAAACTTCAAAGTCCCGCAACTCCGCTAAAATCATTCAACTGAAACGTCCTGACAATTTGCGTTACTAAACATCATACTGATACTTCCTGTAAAGTTTCATGAAAATCGGATGGAAAACATAGGAGTTGAGCAGACAAGCTTTAGAATCTAAAATTCAAATTGAATTGAATTGGGTTTTAAGGCGCACCAACACATGAACGGTTATATGGCGCCTATCAGGAATGAAGGCTCACCCTCCATGTACATCCAGATAAAATATGGAGAATGGGCCTAGAACCTTCTCACCTACAGAGCTGCAGAGTTGCTGCAAATTCTGTTGTGCACTCCATTTACGCTGGAGCCATTTTTATTGTTTTTATGCAACTGCTCTAGTGATTTGAGCGAGATGGCACTTGAAACAATGCAGGGGTCATGATGAAGACCTTTTATGAGCATGAACAAAACATGATAAAATGAACATGAATTTGGGGAGGCCGTAACTCTCCCAAAAATGGTTCAACTGGAACATCCTGCTAATAAGTGCTACTAGACATCATACTGATACTTCCTGTGAAGTTTCATGAAAATCGAAGGAAAAACATAGGAGGAGATGAACCGACAAGTTTTAGAATCGAAAAACTTCAAAGTCCCGTAACTCTATCAAAAATCATTCAACCGGAACGACCTGACCATATGCACTATTAGGGATCATACTGATACATCCTGTTTCATGAAAATTGGATGAAAAACATAGGCGTTGAGTGGACAAGCTTTAGAATCGAAAAACTTCAAAGTCTCGTAACTCTGCCAAAAACCGTTCAACCAAAACGTCCTGATAACTTGCGCTACTGGACTTCATAATGATACTTCCTATGAAGTTTCGTGAAAATCGGATGGAAAACGTATTAGTTGGGCAGACAAGGTTTACATTCGAAAAATTTCAAAGTCCCATAACTCTGCCAAAACTCAATTTACTGGGTGATTCAGACAACACTCGCTCTTGATATATTGCCCACCTTCGGAGCACATCAAAGCGAAGTTTAAATCGCTGACATTTCCGGTGTGATAATTATCCATAATCTGAAAATAAGTAGCTGGTGCGTGGTCATAATCAACGTTATATGTGGTCAAGTCGCCCTAATCCCCAGGGGTTTAATTATCAATGATCAGTACAGTAAAACTTGCTTATAAAGATTCCGGACCTCAAAACTACTTCGCTATAACCAAGGTTTGTTGTCTCCGTAAAACGAATTCGGTAAAATAATATAACAAATTTTCTTACCCTAAACATTTGACTAGTCATCATTGCAAAACAGGAAGTGTACTGATTTGAGCTGTTGACTATTTGATGGCATTTTATCCTTATCATTTGTGTATTGAATAAACAATTTTGAATAATCTATTTTATTTTTCGATTGTTTCAGTTACATTAATTATCCGTATTATAATACATCATTGAGTGTTCGTTGTTTTTTAAGATTCCTATCATTTGGTCTACATGCAATATGGCCATACCGTCTATTTCTTAAAATGTATTCCAACTGAGTATAATAAAGTATTTATCCTTGATAGATGCCCACGCTTTAGAAATTATATTAAACAAGCTGTCAAACAAACTGTTTATTAAAACCATTTATGTTGCAAACACCACTAAACGACTACCTTTTGACAAAGTTGTGAAAACTTGCACTTCACTGTGCTAACGTTTGATACCGGAAAATACCAAAGCATGCCAAAGTTATTGTTAGCAAAAATGGCCGAAAGGTAATTAGCGCTGGTTTTCGCTATAACTGAGAATTCGCTATATTCGAGTTCGCTGTATCCGTAATTTTTTATATGAAGAAGCAGCTGGCCAGGGAAATGGAAATGAAAAAACTTCGTTATAAGCCTTTAACCAAGTATTCGCTATAACTTATAAGTTGAGTTTTGCTGTATAGCTCCCGACATAAACGGTTATAACAAAATTCAAGTTCAGTACATGGAATTTACCTTCAAAACAACATGTTTTCATAATTTTCTGGGGAGAAACTCTGGTGTCTCATAACAGACTGATGACTATTCAGTGATTATACCCATTTTTCAGTACGACATTCTTTTGAGAGGTCCGACAAAACAATATGAAAATGTATGGCCTTTATTTTTGTATATCTTTAGAATGCAATGTAAAATATTTTGCATGAATAGGGATATAGGGCAATATCAGGAAATGTGTATGAACAGAAAGAAGCTGGTCAATACATTGATATAGGCTTTACTGACAAAGGCTCTTTTGACGTACACAAGCTTCACAACACATTACCGACAGCACGTACAAGTATTGAAATCTATTCAATTGCAACCAAGCTCGATATACTTTGGGCTATTCAATTTCAACATACCCGGGACACCAGGAAGCAATTATGGATGAACCCTATTTTCTGAAATTTTGTCAATTTTGAATTCATGTGTGGGTGTCCGATTTCAAAAGTGCGTTCCTGGGGTCCATATGTTTTAATGAAAAAGCCCTTAAAAGGTTACCTACAGTACAAATACATTTGGAAAAGATTTGTATGGTTTTAACAAAAATCAATGAACACATATTCGGGTTTATCTATTTCTTTCTATTTATAAATAGATAGGTATATCATTTTAATACAATTTATATTCAACATATTCATATACAAATGTTTAATATACTGATCAATCATATTTTAAAGTTTATGTACTATTCTTTTTAATAAAGTATTACTTCAACATGATATCGTTTTATCTCATTTATTGTATTGAAGTCAACCAACAATTCAGTTTCAAATGGCTGTTTCATATCAATATATACTTTAAAATAGGACTTAACAATACTATAACATCCATAATGACACATCGAGAAATGGACCCAAAACTATTTTAACACTTAACCCGCTAAGCACGACTATAATAGCCGTTGCGTCCATCGTAAACCCAGATCAGCATGCGAGTAACTTTCAGGCTGATCAGGGTTTACAATGTCTGGCTGCTGATCAGTCATTTCCCCCAAAACACCCCTTTGTCTCTCAAATGGAATGGTCTTAATTCAAAGAAAGAACAGTCCATTATATATATATGTAGGGGGTTAAGGTTTAACTATGTGCAATTGAATTGGGTTTTAAGGCGCTGTAATGGGCACTGACTGGCTATCTATAACTCCGCCCACCATTACTCTGTGAGCGAAAGTGGCCGCTATGATACTTGTACACTGATGAGTTAGTTTGTATGTAACCTTGTAGCAGAATAAACGTAGTAAACGAATCCCACCTTTGGGTCTTGATATTATATACTTATCCCTTTAATAGGGTCCGTACTTTCAGGCTACAAATATACTTTGTAGAACATTACAATGGCGACGAGAATGGGAGTTTATTAATATCAGTGTGAAAAAGAAAAAAAAGTGCACAGTGAACAAAGCTCAGTTGGACTTAGATGGAATATATATGTGGCAAAACTAGAAAATCTATTTGTCGGATTGAACATTGAATCAAAAAAACGCAGGAAGGCGTTGTTGTTACATTACTCTGGGGATGAGGTGTTCGAAATTTATGAAACATTGGACTTAGGAGGCGATCAGTCGAATTATGACGACGTAAAGACGTCATTGTCACAATATTTCAATCCAAAGAAAAACCGAGAATATGAACGCTACGAATTCCGAAATTTACAACAAATGAAGCATGATTCTATTGACCAATTTGTTACTAGACTTCGCCAAAAAGCGGAAAATTGTGAATTCGGGGATAAAGATAGAGAGATTAAAAGCCAGATTATTCAGGGATGTTCGTCGAAGAAACTGAGATTAAAATGTTTAGAACAAGACAAACCGCTAGATGACATACTGATAATGGCAAGGACAATGGAAATTGCAAAATTACAATCACATGCAATGGACAAAAACGAATGTAATGACGACACAGTGAACAAAGTGAAGCAAAAACGGAGCCAAAATCGAGATTACGTCAAACAGAATCCAGTTCAACCAGTACGTCGCAGTAGGCTGACATGTCGTACCTGTGGCGGAAATTACCCACACGAAGATAAGTGCCCCGCATTTGGCGCAAGTTGCAATTATTGCAAAAAGAAAAACCATTTTATTTCAGTATGCAGGAAAAGAATTAATTCCAGACAGTTACGTGAAATTTCAGAACGAATTAGCGAAAATGAAAGTGAAACCGAAAGTACATCGTCGGACTCAGATTTGGCGTTTGAAATTAAATCGGTGAATAGAATAGCGTCTAGCAAAGTGTCTAGAGTGAACCTAATAATTAACGGTGTGCAAACTAAATTTTTAGTTGACACAGGTAGCAGTTTAAATTTGGTCGTCGAATCATTAAGAACATGAAACCACAGCCTAAACTTCAGAAATCAGAAACAAAGGTGTTCGCATTCGGACAAAGTAATCCATTGACAATATTAGGAAAATGTACATGCACTGTTGAAACGAGTTCGAAATTTGCCACCGCCGACTTCCATGTAATAAAAGAACCGTCAGAAAATTTGATCAGCTACGAAACGGCCGTACAGCTGGGGCTCGTACCTGTTATCAAGTCCGTATCCAGTGAGGATACAAGATATGAAACTTTATGCGAAAAGTACAAGCCTGTTTTTGAGGGACTCTGTAAACTGACAAACAAGCAAATTAAATTTCATATCGATGAAACCGTGGTACCGACAGCTCAACCGGCAAGGCGTATACCATTTCACGTTCGCGAAAAAGTGGAAAAAGAATTAGAGCGACTTGAACAGTTGGATGTGATTGAAAAGGCAACAGGGGCAACTCCATGGGTATCGAATTTAGTGGTGGCCCCGAAACCGAAGTCGCCTAATGTAATCAGACTTTGTGTGGACATGCGGAAAGCAAACCAGGCTCTGAAGCGGGAACGACATGTCGTCCCCACAATTGACGACATTATTTCACATGTGAATGCCTCCACGGTATTTTCCAAGGTCAACCTCCGCCAAGGGTTCCACCAGCTTGAACATTCGGAGGACTCGAGGACAATGACTGTGTTTGCGAGTCATACAGGACTTTGGCAATACAAAAGGTTAAATTTTGGAGTATCTGTTGCGCCTGAAATATTCCAAAACGAGATTAGGCAAGTGCTTGTCGGATTAACGGGAGTATTAAATATCTCCGACGATATAATAATCCACGGCAGGACCAGAGAGGAACATGACATCAATCTCGAAGCCACACTACAACGATTACAAGATCGCAATCTGACACTGAACAAACAAAAATGTGAGTTTGGTAAGACGAAAATGAAATTCTACGGATACATATTTTCGGAATCTGGAATTTCCCCGGATCCAGATAAAATAGCATCAATCAAAGACGTTCAAAAACCGATAAATCAAAGCGAGGTCCGTAGTATTCTCGGAATGACAAATCATGTTTCTCGTTTTATCGAGAACTATTCTACAATATCAGAGCCACTTAGGCGTCTCACCCAACAAAAACAACCATTCATCTGGGAAAAACAGCAAGAAAACGCATTTAATCAGTTGAGAAACGCCTTAGTCAGCGACCAAGTCATGACATACTTTGATCCGGCGAAACAAACTGAACTATGGGTTGATGCGAGTCCCGTGGGAGTCTCTGGGATCTTAATTCAAGAAAACAAAATTGTTGCATACGGAAGTAGGTCATTGACTGCAGTAGAACAGCGGTAGTCAGACGGAACGCGAGGTATTAGCATGTGTTTGGGTATGCCAACATTTTCATCTGTATTTATTCGGGAAGGAATTTACCCTGATCAGTGACCACAAATGCTTAGAATCAGTATTTAATAATACCAAGCAAATCCAGTCGGCTCGTCTTGAGAGATGGCGTTTAAAATCGACAACATACGATTTCAAAGTGAAATATCGTCCTGGGAATCAAATGATTTCTGATTACTGCTCTCGACATCCAGTCAACAAGGGATCAAGTGCGAACATAGCAGAAGATTATGTCAGTTTTATAGCACATGCATCAATGCCAAACTCATTACCATTGACATACATTGCGCGCGCCACACAGAAAGACTGTGTCCTTAATTGTGTGATGGACGCTCTGCAATATAACACGTGGCCAAAACAAACATTTGTGAAAAATGAGTGTTATCATCGTTTTTTTCAATTGGCAGATGAACTGACAGTGTTGATAATTAATGAGGATCGCGTTCTCTTGCGCGGAACGAGACTCTGCATCCCTGAGACATTACAACGACAGGTCGTAAATCTTTCTCACATCGGGCATCAAGGACGGGTGTGCTGTAAAGCACTTATGAGGGAAACGTGTTGGTTTCCTTACATGGACAAACTCGTGGACGATGTTTGCAAAACCTGTATCCCGTGTATGTCTGTCTCGTCAAATTCAAACCACGAACCGATTAAACCAAGTCCGTTACCGAAAAAGCCGTGGGATGAAGTGTCGATTGATTTTTGTGGCCCATTTCCAAATGGAGATTATTTCATGGTGGTGATATGTGACTACAGTAGATTTCCTGTGGTCGAGAAACTTAGCAACCTCTCAGCAAAGACGGTTATCCCACGTCTGGAGACAATATTTTACTTAGCAGGAATTCCAAGCATATGCAGATCAGATAACGGGTGTCCTTTTAATAGCCACGAATTTCAGGAGTTTGCAAAGAGATTCGGGTTCGTACATAGAAAAATAACACCATTATTCCCACAAGCCAACGGGACCGCGGAGGCTTTTATGAAACCTCTGGTGAAAACAATGAAAGCAGCCGAATCTACAGGCAGCAATTTCAAATCAACGTTGGGCCACTTCTTGATAAATTACCGAAGCACGCCGCACCCAAGTACAGGACTTTCTCCGGGTGAAATTATGTTTAGCCGAAAAATGAAGACCAAATTGCCTCAGTTTACTGTTAAACAAAATGACAGTTACGTGAGAAAAAGGGACACTAAAGCAAAATTGAAAAACAAGAACTATGCAGATATCCGAAGAAAGGCAAAGTCGTCTAACTTAAAACCAGGAGATAGCGTCCTAGTAAAACAGCGAGTACGGAATAAACTGGATACCCCCTTTAACCCCACACCGGGCAAGGTCGTGTCGCGAAAAGGGTCAATGGTCTCTGTTAAACACCAGGATCGAATTATCACTCGGGATGCATCACATTTCAAATCGGTGGAGACGCCAAACATCACCGATTCGATACCACGACGTCGGCAACCAGCAACTGACGTCCAAGAATCGCCACCGAGACGATCTAAACGGAAAAATCGAAAACCGCCAAAAAGATACGATGAAGAAAATTAAATTTTATGTGTTTAACGGAAAAATAATAAACATGATGTGTGTTAATGATAAAATGTGTGTATCTGTTTGCAGAATATTCAACGGATTTAATATCAAGTATGCCCAGGCCATAATAATGCCTGACAGTGTTTATTGTGGTAACGCAAATAACACATTCGGAATTATAAACACAGAGTGATTTAAACCGACTACTAGTATCATATAATGTCTGCGAGAGTTTAGATAAATAAACATAGTCAAACAACAAGTGCCAAATTAATAGATGAAATCTTTTAGTGAACTCGGAAACTTTCAATGAAATGATAATTGACGAGCGTTAAATCAACAAGCCACTGGGTTTGTCTGTGAAACCTGTCACGGCCAATTAGAAAACGCCGTGAAGTCGGGGAAAACATGTGAATGTTCTTCGTCGAACTGGTGTTATGTATTTGAATGATTTGTTTTTCACATTACATTAAATACAATATATGATCACTTGTTAAAAAAAACAAAAAAACAGAGGGAAGAAAGTGGTATAAACGTTTATGGTTTGGAAAATGTTAATCTTGATCATTTGTAATAGGTATCATTGTGTTAGAATTTATAAATGCGTGCACGTTTAAAATGTTTGATTATATGAGGGATGTAATGGGCACTGACTGGCTATCTATAACTCCGCCCACCATTACTCTGTGAGCGAATGTGGCCGCTATGATACTTGTACACTGATGAGTTAGTTTGTATGTAACCTTGTAGCAGAATAAACGTAGTAAACGAATCCCACCTTTGGGTCTTGATATTATATACTTATCCCTTTAATAGGGTCCGTACTTTCAGGCTACAAATATACTTTGTAGAACATTACAGGCGCACCAACACATAAAGGTTTATATGGCGCCTAACAGGCATGAACATGCCAGGCTCATCCTCCATGTACATCGAGATTAAAATATGGAGAATGGGCCTAGGACCTTCTCACCCTGAACTGCAGAGTTGCTTCAAATTCTATTGTAGACAATCCTTTTACGCTGGAGCCACGTTTATTGTTTTTCTGCCACTGCTCTTAGTGATGTGAGTGAGATGGCACCTGAAACAAAGCAGGGGGGTCCTACCCCTCTGCATGTGACGGTGTGTTTGCAGCGGTTATACATTACCCCGGTAACCACAAGGGGACAACTCTGTACATATAAAGAACAAGATACAATAGGTTTGCATTAACCCCTCGACGTGTAGCTACTGAATCCTTATAATTCTCAAAATTTGCTAAGGATCACTTTTATTCTTCCATATAATTTCATTAGAATTTAATTCACGATAACGATATTAATTTTATTGATACTTCAACAATTCCACAATTTGAATCAAGTCATGAGATCACATGACCATACACTGACCTGAATAATTTCATGTAAAATAGAAATAATGCTATTTATTTCAGCAAAAAATTTAGACAGCAAATAAGTGGTCCTTAACAAACTTTGAGTAGTATAAATAAGGATTGAGTAGCTACTATAGTATTGCAGTTCTTTTTTTTTATCCTCTGCTTCATGTGTAATATGACTGCCGTGTCACATGAGAACAGTTTGAATGTGTTGCACTGATCTGATATATTCCTTTTTTCATCCATTCATGAATGCTTACGATTTATAAAATTTAGTGTAACTGCCTCAAATACTATTTACTAATGTCATGTCAACTTTTTTTTGACAGATCAACATTAGTTTTTTAAGAAGCAAAATAAATGTCAGATTGATCATCAAATTGTTTTTTTTAATTATTTTTATATTTTGTTCGTCAGATTAGAAAAAAAATAAGTATCAAATAATTTTGGAAAGACAAAGATTAATTAGAAATTTTATATGGAATGCGGGTTGGGACATGCTAATTGCCATTTGCTAATTGCCATTTGCCAATTGCCATTCGTAGTATGTAATGCGGGTTGGGATATGCTAATTGCCATTTGCTAATTGCCAATTGCCATTCGTAGTATGTAATGCGGGTTGGGACATGCTAATTGCCATTTGCTAATTGCCATTTGCTATTTGCCAATTGCAATTTGCTATTTGCCAATTACTAATTGCTATTTGCAAATTGTGATTTTTAAAAGAAATAATTTATAATTAAATAAATTTTGATATGATATTTGTGAAATTGGCTTTTCATTTCGCTTTATCTTGTAAGATTCATTTTATCAGCGTGTTTCAAATAAAACTATTGTATATAAAACGTGTGTATATGTATATGTATATATTTTCGATAATAATTCATGAGTAATATGATATGGCAAATTGCCAATTGCCATTTGCTATTTGCCAACTGCTATTTGCCATTTGCTATATTTTGCCTGTAATAAACCCAGGGATCCGGGATCATCCGGGATCTAAATTGTATATTATTGGGGATATATTATTGGCGATTTCATTTGTTGATGTAAAAGTGTGACTTTTGAAAGAAATAATTTATAATTAAATAAATTTTATTTGTGAAATTGGCTTTTCATGTCGCTTTGGCAATCAGCAAGTGGCAAATGGCAATCAGCAAGTGGCAAATGGCAATCAACAAGTGACAAATAGTAAATGGCAATTAGCATGTCCCAACCCGCATTCCATAATTTTACTATTGAACAGCACTGTTGCTATATGCAAATGAGGTCATTTGGTTGCCTCTGATCTCTACCTACATATATTTTATGAATCATGAGAAAGCTTCTAGCGGACTTTTAGATCAGATCGACCCATTGTCACGGTCAGTTTACATCGTTTCAATTGTTTTTTACTAAATATTACAAACTGAGCAGAGAAGAGAATATTCATGCTATGTTGTACATGCTTTAACAGTCAATTTGATTTGCTATATACGTACATATCGGATTAATATCTCAAATCTCATTTCAATTTAATATAAATAGGAAACTTAGGCTAAGATTGCTCCAGCACTTGTTTGGCCTCAATCTGAAGTTGGACGAACAGATCACATTGGAGTATTTTATATAAACTGACACCAAATTTTCCTGTCATTCCATCCCATATTGCACAATGAAAATTAATGTAACAACATATACCTGCTAGTCTGTCATTGCACTTTTCATACTTTCCAGTATTTGTTTTGAAACATATTACACAATAGCTCTTACGGATGGCGGGAGGTGTACAGTACTGGTTCTACACAGGAAAAGTGGATGGTCTGCCTCCACCACAAAAATTCGACCGTCATATATAACCTTGCATGTGTTGAAAATGACGTAAAACAACATGTACAAACAAACACAATAGCTCTTTAATAAAGATATATTCAACCATGTTGTTTCTCCATCTTATTCATACTGATGCAATTAAATCATTTTATTGCCACATTCATCAATATCCTTTATAGGTTATCAGTCATTTTTATTTACCAAACAGCCCTATCATTCGTAGCTTCAGTCAAGTTTATTCAGCAAACAACAACAACACTATCCTTTATAGTTCAGTGTTTTATATATAGTTCAGTATGTTACGTGTTTTCACCAAACAACAGCACTATCCTTTGTATACTTAAAACAGCACTATCCTTTATTTTTCAATGAGTCTTGTGTTACCCAATCAACAAGTCAATCAACAGCACTATCTTTCACAGCTCCATCAGTCAGACATGTATGCTAATGCATCAAGCAGCACTGTCCTTTGTTAATTCTGACAATCATGGAATTGAACATGCTACAATATAAGTTCTGAGATCTCCGATAAAACCTGAGCCCCTTCCTATTGCTGAATGTTCATGTCGCTCAACAATTGTTCATATTGCTCAACAATTGTTAATGTCACTCAATGATTGTTCAGGTTACTTAACAATTGACCAATTTGAGAACTTCAAAATGAACAGCTGCCATGGTGTGTTGGGTTATTAAGGTTTCCTGAAGATGGACGTGCTACCAATCTGGTGATCCAAATCTCAGAATCTGTTTATCCTGTTCTGCCAAATCCTTCTGTACTTTCTTTCTCATATAAAATATTGGACAATCCTTGCTGCAATAAAAAAAGCAAATTTCATTTAACTGTTCACTTCATTTGCAAATGCAAAGTATAAAGTAACTTATTTAAATTCCCCCCGACCAAAATGTCAATCAGTCCAGTGCTTCAGATAAATAAGTTTTGTTGTCAAAGGGTACACACTAAATAAATCAGCAATGATGACTAAAGTTTTAAGAGCAAGGTATTTATCATGGTTTTGTTGCTTTTCTTACAAATATGCTACCAGCTATGATGCGAGACGTTTACAAACCTTGTACAGAGAACATCCTCGTGCAGACTGCCCTGACATCTCTGACACTGTGTCCACAGGCGTGATAACTTCTCCTCTAACGCGTTTATATGGGACACCTCCTTGTTGTACAGCTCCGACTCTCGCTGCTTACATTGTTTACAAACGGCACCTGCAGTAAGGTCAAATTCATTTAAACTTGAAACAGTTATGTAACTAAACAAGATGGTATGGTACATACTCGGTTATGTTCCTCAAAAGTAAAGGTCACCTAAAGACAATTTTATATCTATTTGTATTTTTGGAGTGATCATGATCTATGGGCCATTATTACCTTTAATATCCTTATTATGGGCACTGTATCACTCAGCATGTCACAGATCACATATACACAAACTAGGTCACCCATCACCGAAGTATACAAACAATTTAAACAGACATTTTTTATTTAAAGGATGCTTAATGGTAACTATAACTAATAGTCTGGGCTGTTGTGTATTTTTGCATTTTTTTTTGCTACAGTTGGAATAACATTGATTTTTAATGTCCTTAAAATATTCTGAACGAAAACAGTATTTGTGCCAATTTTTTGGTCCACTCTGTCATGGCCGCCATCTTGAAATTCAAAATGGCCGCCAATTTAGCATGTTTATAGCATATAATTGCCCCCTGGATACATAGAATCACAATTTTGGTGTCTTTTAGTACATTTATGGGGTCAAGGAATGTGAATTTTGTATTTCTGAAGATGTCAAGTTATTGGCCGCCATTTTGAAATTCAAAATGGCCGCCAATTTAGCATGTTTATAGTATATAATTGCTCCCTAGATACATAGGTAAATTTTTTTGATTTCTCTTAGTACATTTATGGGGTCAAGGTATGCGAATGTTGTATTTTTGAAGATATCAAGCATTAAACAACATCTTTAATTTCAAAATCAAGTCTACAAAATCACAATACTTCAAATTTGTAAATGATGAATCTCAATATTGCATTCACTACTATGTCTGCCTGACATAGCAACAATCCTTTAATTAGCACTTTTTGGATTGACGCGATAAATATTGGGAATGATACGTATACGTAAAAAGCATAATTATGTATTACACAGATACAGATGAATGTTATCAGTGTTCTTATTTGTCACTGCCAGGACAATGGACGCTGTTGGATATTGTGATCCCTAATTAGATACATATTACATGTACTGTAATCTCTATATGCCTCTATCATCCACTCCAAAGTTGTCCTCACTGGTCAGAGTGTTCGTATTGCAACAGTCTTCATTTGCCTCGCATATACATAATTCTGTGCAGGGTAAGTTCTGTCGTTTGCAGGAGCACCGTGCGTTTGAACATTTTACACATTTACACAGCAATAATTCTGTTACTGTGTCTGGTGCTAACGGTACTTAGGTCAACGTGGGCAACAACCTGACGTCGTCCTTGTTCAGCCTAACTCAGTCGGTTCTGGAATCCTGGGATAGAGCACCGTATCCTGAGCCCAAATGTTGGCCTGTAGATGTGCTCTTAGAATATGCTGTAGCCATGTACCTTCAGTTGGGGGCAAGGTGTCTACTCCTTCGCTAGGTGCCAGCCGTCTGAATCTTTTCCACCTAAGTGTTGCTGGATCATGTGCGTTCACCTGCTTTGTACAAGGGTCATGCACAAAAACTCCTGACAGACAGCAATCACATCTGTAGAGGGCATGTCATCCTGGCCAAGCTGCGAAAGAGCATCTATGACATGCGTTAGAGCTTTCATGAACACCTTGAAACCTGTCTTCTTGCCAACGCCACTTATCTGTCCAGTTGTGTCTGATCCAGTTATGGCATGGAATCCAGGTAGGGCCTTAGCTTTTTTACTTCCCAGTTTGTCATATATAGGTTGCAGTGCAATTCCCCTTCGATTTTCACTGGTGCCTGTGACGATGCCAGTGTTTTGGCCCAATTCGTCAAGTCTGTGTAGAATTAGCACCCACCAATCTGTGTCCTGGGTAAAGAAGTCTACTTCAGCACTCGTGGCAGAAATTTCTAGGGCATGTGGCATCATAAGCGTATCAGCCTCTTCTTGGCTGCTTTTCTGAGTGCTTGGATGGCATCCAGCTTGGTTGGTCAGGACATATTTTCTTGTTGCAGTCACAACATCCTTTCTGCAGAGCTGGATTGCTTTGTCAGCCAAGAAGAATGTTAGACTATCCTTGTTTGCTTTGCTTGCCAGAAACTTCTTTTTGTCTTTTATATTTTGAATTTCAAGATAACTGCCAATACTTGACATCTTCAGAAATACAAAATTCGCATCCCTTGACCCCAAAAATGTAATAAGAGACACCAAAAGTGTAATTCTATGTATTTTTGGGGCAATTATAGGCTATAAACATGCTAAATTGGCGGCCATTTTGAATTTCAAGATGGCGGCCATAATGGAGTGGAGCAAAAAAATGTCACAAATACTTTTCTTATTCCGAATAGTCTAAGGATCATAAAAATCAATGTTATTCCAACTAATAGACACCAGAATTTTGATCCTATGTATTATTATTGCAGATGTTACAGCCATACTTTTAATTTATTTATTTATTAAGATGTTATGTTTTACTGTGTCGCCTGCGGAGCATGGCAGACACTTAGGAAACACTTTGTCCGTTGTGTGTCGTCGTCCGTCATCATTCGTCCGTCACACTTTAACCTGCAACCTATAAACTTTGGCCACAACTTGAAAGTATTTGATCTATGTTCATGAAACTTCAGACCTCTTCATCTTAACCCAAAGAATGTTGTTACACATGTCCAATAACTCTTAACTTTCATTTCGGCAGAGTTATGCCCACTTTCATAAAACCTGAAAACCAACCAAGCTCATAACTGGCCATAACCTGAAAAGTACAGGCGGCAGGCGAACCATGTGTTCCGTGGAACACCCTTCTAGTTATTTTTATATATCAAACCAGTATAATTTATTGACATGTATGTAATAGTCTCTAAATACGATACATTCAACCCAGCAAACCCATAACACTATAATTACTAACCATCGTGATCTATGGGCACTTTACAGCCAATGCAGGAACTCTTCTTCTTGGCAAACGCCATCAGCCCTCCAAGTTTGGACGTCACCACCGTATTGGTCCTAGTGTGCTCACCCTCTGTATGAACAATGGTTATGAAAGTGTGATACATGCATTAAAGAGGGCACATCAGGCTTTTCGCGGTTGTTGAGGGGTCAGACTTAAAATTGACTAATAATGATATTTTCTATTCTGATGGGCTTAAACATAATGAATGAGCCAAAAAACGACTCATTATTTTCAAGGAAATTCATTCTGCCCAGTAAATTGTGCTGTTCTAGATTACGCACCAGGGTTTTAATTGAGGATTTTACGCCCAATCCATTTAAAATATTTTCGGTAAATTAAAATTTAAACCGTAAAAATATGACATTTTTATCATGAATTGGACATTTTATTAATTTTTAATATTCTAGAAAAAGCTTTAATTTGAGGCATTAATTGTCAGGTGATAAAAAAGGGATGAAGGATGATAATTTGTTGGAGAGGTCAGAGTGGTTTATATAAAATTGTTATGTAACTAGCAGTATGTCAGAAGGAAGTTGCAGAATTTTGGTTTAAAAATTCCAAGATATGGGCTATTCCATTAAAACATCCCCAGGACCCCAGGAAGGCAATTTAATAAACATCTATTGGTGAACCCAATTTTCTGAAGTTTGGTTCCTTAACTTCTATTTTTGCACATATGCGGGTGGGTGTTCAATGTCTAAAGTGCCTTCTGTCCCATGTATATTTTAACAGAAGAGACTTATATATAACTCCACTTACTCAGAAGCATCGACTCGGCTTTCTTCTCACCCAGAATTGGCTCAAAGATGCGCATCAGTGGTTTGGACAGCTGATTTTCTAGATAGTAAGTTGTATCTATGGGGATGTTGTTGTCCAACACGTAAATAGGGTCCTACAAATGAAACTAATATGGGTTAATTGATGATCTATTTTTAAACATGTTTTATTTTGAGGGCAGGCTTAAACATGGAATGGGTGTTCAAACAATACCCTGGTAAAATAAATTTTGGTAACATGTCGAGTTAATTTCAAGGTAAGTTATAGAATGGCTTCATCAAGTTGGTTGATTTAAACATCAAGATGGATGTAGCCCATTGAGGTGTTCAAATCAACCAATGAGATGAGACCCTACTCTATTTGTTTGTAGCATGTCCATTTCATCCATCTGCCATACTCTTAACATACGATATATACCAGTCAATCTGACAGGCATTATTTTTAATTAAATGATTTACAACTGTACAAATACAAAGGAAATGTCATTGACCATTCTACAAGTGGGCTTGGTAGCTATGTTGATAAAGTCTTGCACTTAAAAAGGTGCAGTCCTCTTTGTCAGGCAAAGGTTTGAGAAGCATGCCTGATTGGTCCCTTTTCTCATCTCCCTCTGAGGTTGCTGTCCCAATATTACCTCTTACAAACAAACATGTGTTAACAGAAAATAACAACCCCACCACCCACGCACACACACCCACTCCCACAAATATTTCATTTAATTTTAAGCCGGAATATTCTTTCAAACATCTCCACATTAACCAACAAGAAAAAGTTGCCCTCAAAGTTCATTTGATTTTGACTTCCAAGTATGCCCTTGACCTTTGAGGTAAGGACCTGATTATTGTGTGTGACACACCTTCTCAGTGTGATCAACATCAGTGTGAAGTATCATGAAATTCCCTTCTATAGTTTCGAAATTATGGCAGCGACATTCAAACAAATGAACGGACGGACGGTGCCCCTCCCTTCGGGAACATAAAAATAACTATACGATCGGATAGCAATATTTCATTATTTCATCACATATTTTACATGTATTGAAAGAATGTAATCCAATCAACCATTTTTTCAAATGTATTATTTTGATATAAATCAGTGTGACAGCAGTCAAACTGATTATCCACCATGTTACACTTACCTCAGACTTGAGATATGCTGCTGTTTTCTTGGCAGCAGCTATAATGACGTAGGGAACACGATCCCCCAGCTGAGGGGCACTGCCAGGGTCTCGTTTTTTCATTCTAGGAATAGAGAATATAACAAATGGTGAAATGGAAGCAAGATCAGAAAATACTGGATGTAATATTGGTGAAATTTATACACAGAGCATTTCATGTTATACTGGTGAAACGGAAGAAGGGGAATCACAGTGAAAAGAGGATGTAAAGCTGGTGAAACTGAAGATTGGGCATCACAGTGAATAGAGGATGTAAAGCTGGTGAAACGGAAGAAGGAGAATCACAGTGAATAGAGGATGTAAAACTGGTGAAACGGAAGAAGGAGAATCACAATGAATAGAGGATGTAAAACTGGTGAAACGTAAGAAGGAGAATCACAGTGAATAGAGGATGTAAAACTGGTGAAACGGAAGAAGGGAAATCACAGTGAATAGATAATGTCAAAACTGGTGAAACGAAGAAGGAGAATCACAGTGAATAGAGGATGTAAAACTGGTGAAACGGAAGAAGGGAAATCACAGTGAATAGATAATGTCAAAACTGGTGAAACCGACGAAGGGGAATCACAGTTAATAGAGGATGTAAAACTGGTGAAACGCCAGAAGGGGAATCACAGTGAATAGATAATGTCAAAACTGGTGAAACGGACAAAGGGGAATCACAGCGAATAGAGGATGTAAAACTGGTGAAACGCCAGAAGGGGAATCACAGTGAATAGAGGATGTAAAACTGGTGAAACGCCAGAAGGGGAATCACAGTGAATAGAGGATGTAAAACTGGTGAAACGCCAGAAGAAGAATCACAGTGAATAAAGGATGTAAAACGGATGAAATGCCAGAAGGGGAATCACAGTGAATAGAGGATGTAAAACTGGTGAAACGCCAGATGGGGAATCACAGTGAATAGAGGATGTAAAACGGATGAAATGCCAGAAGGGGAATCACAGTGAATAGAGGATGTAAAACTGGTGAAACTCAAGATGGGGAATCACAGTGAATAGAGGAAGTAACACTGGTGAAACGGAAGAAGGGGAATCACAGTGAAAAAAGGAAGTAAAACTAGTGAAACGGAGGAAGGGTAATCACAGTGAATAGAGGATGTAAAACTGGTGAAACTGAAGAAGGGGCATCACAGTGAATACAGGATGTAAAACTGGTGAAACGGAAGAAGGAGCATCACAGTGAATAGAGGATGTAAAACTGGTGAAACGGAAGAAGGGGCATCACAGTGAATAGAGGATGTAAAACTGGTGAAACGGAAGAAGGGGAATCACAGTGAATAGAGGAAGTAACACTGGTGAAACGGAAGAAGGGGCAATACAGTGAAAAAAGGAAGTAAAACTGGTGAAACGGAGGAAGGGTAATCACAGTGAATAGAGGATGTAAAACTGGTGAAAATTAAGAAGGGGCATCACAGTGAATACAGGATGTAAAACTGGTGAAACGGAAGAAGGAGCATCACAGTGAATAGAGGATGTAAAACTGGTGAAACGGAAGAAGGGGAATCACAGTGAATAGAGGATGTAAAACTGGTGAAACGGAAGAAGGGGAATCACAGTGAATAGAGGAAGTAACACTGGTGAAACGGAAGAAGGGGCATCACAGTGAAAAAAGGAAGTAAAAGGAATCACAGTGAATAGAGGATGTAAAGCTGGTGAAACGGAAGAAGGGGAATCACAGTGAATAGAGGAATTAACACTGGTGAAACGGAAGAAGGGGCATCACAGTGAAAAAAGGAAGTAAAACTGGTGAAACGGAGGAAGGGTAATCACAGTGAATAGAGGATGTAAAACTGGTGAAACTGAAGAAGGGGCATCACAGTGAATACAGGATGTAAAACTGGTGAAACGGAAGGAGCATCACAGTGAATAGAGGATGTAAAACTGGTGAAACGGAAGAAGGGGAATCACAGTGAATAGAGGATGTAAAACTGGTGAAACGGAAGAAGGGGAATCACAGTGAATAGAGGAAGTAACATTGGTGAAACGGAAGAAGGGGCATCACAGTGAAAAAAGGAAGTAAAAGGAATCACAGTGAATAGAGGATGTAAAACTGGTGAAACGCCAGAAGGGGTATCACAGTGAATAGAGGATGTAAAACTGGTGAAACGCCAGAAGAAGAATCACAGTGAATAAAGGATGTAAAACGGATGAAATGCCAGAAGGGGAATCACAGTGAATAGAGCATGTAAAACTGGTGAAACGCCAGAAGGGGAATCACAGTGAATAGAGGATGTAAAACTGGTGAAACGCCAGTAGAAGAATCACAGTGAATAAAGGATGTAAAACGGATGAAATGCCAGAAGGGGAATCACAGTGAATAGAGGATGTAAAACTGGTGAAACACCAGATGGGGAATCACAGTAAATAGAGGAAGTAACACTGGTGAAACGGAAGAAGGGGAATCACTGTGAAAAAAGGAAGTAAAACTGGTGAAACGGAGGAAGGGTAATCACAGTGAATAGAGGATGTAAAACTGGTGAAACGGAAGAAGGGTAATCACAGTGAACAGAGGATGTAAAACTGGTAAAACGCCAGAAGGGGAATCACAGTGAATAGAGGATGTAAAACTGGTGAAACGCCAGAAGGAGCATCACAGTGAATAAAGGATGTAAAACGGATGAAATGCCAGAAGGGGAATCACAGTGAATAGAGGATGTAAAACTGGTGAAACTCAAGATGGGGAATCACAGTGAATAGAGGAAGTAACACTGGTGAAACGGAAGAAGGGGAATCACAGTGAAAAAAGGAAGTAAAACTGGTGAAACGGAGGAAGGGTAATCACAGTGAATAGAGGATGTAAAACTGGTGAAACTGAAGAAGGGGCATCACAGTGAATACAGGATGTAAAACTGGTGAAACGGAAGAAGGAGCATCACAGTGAATAGAGGATGTAAAACTGGTGAAACGGAAGAAGGGGAATCACAGTGAATAGAGGATGTAAAACTGGTGAAACGGAAGAAGGGGCATCACAGTGAATAGAGGATGTAAAACTGGTGAAACGGAAGAAGGGGAATCACAGTGAATAGAGGAAGTTACACTGGTGAAACGGAAGAAGGGGCATCACAGTGAAAAAAGGAAGTAAAACTGGTGAAACGGAGGAAGGGTAATCACAGTGAATAGAAGATGTAAAACTGGTGAAAATGAAGAAGGGGCATCACAGTGAATACAGGATGTAAAACTGGTGAAACGGAAGAAGGAGCATCACAGTGAATAGAGGATGTAAAACTGGTGAAACGGAAGAAGGGGAATCACAGTGAATAGAGGATGTAAAACTGGTGAAACGGAAGAAGGGGAATCACAGTGAATAGAGGAAGTAACACTGGTGAAACGGAAGAAGGGGCATCACAGTGAAAAAAGGAAGTAAAAGGAATCACAGTGAATAGAGGATGTAAAACTGGTGAAACGGAAGAAGGGGAATCACAGTGAATAGAGGAAGTAACACTGGTGAAACGGAAGAAGGGGCATCACAGTGAAAAAAGGAAGTAAAACTGGTGAAACTGAAGAAGGGGCATCACAGTGAATACAGGATGTAAAACTGGTGAAACGGAAGAAGGAGCATCACAGTGAATAGAGGATGTAAAACTGGTGAAACGGAAGAAGGGGAATCACAGTGAATAGAGGATGTAAAACTGGTGAAACGGAAGAAGGGGAATCACAGTGAATAGAGGAAGTAACACTGGTGAAACGGAAAAAGGGGCATCACAGTGAAAAAAGGAAGTAAAAGGAATCACAGTGAATAGAGGATGTAAAACTGGTGAAACGGAAGTAGGGGAATCACAGTGAATAGAGGAAGTAACACTGGTGAAACGGAAGAAGGGGCATCACAGTGAAAAAAAGGAAGTAAAACTGGTGAAACGGAGGAAGGGTAATCACAGTGAATAGAGGATGTAAAACTGGTGAAACGGAAGAAGGGGAATCACAGTGAATAGATGGTGAAATGGAAGAAGGGGAATCACAGTGAATAGATGGTGAAACGGAAGAAGGGGAATCACAGTGAATAGATGGTGAAATGGAAGAAGGGGAATCACAGTGAATAGAGGATGTAAAACTGGTGAAACGGAAGAAGGGGAATCACAGTGAAAAAAGGAAGTAAAACTGGTGAAACGGAGGAAGGGTAATCACAGTGAATAGAGGATGTAAAACTGGTGAAACTGAAGAAGGGGCATCACAGTGAATACAGGATGTAAAACTGGTGAAACGGAAGAAGGAGCATCACAGTGAATAGAGGATGTAAAACTGGTGAAACGGAAGAAGGGGCATCACAGTGAATAGAGGATGTAAAACTGGTGAAACGGAAGTAAGGGGAATCACAGTGAATAGAGGAAGGAAAACTGGTGAAACGTAAGAAGGGTAATCACAGTGAATAGAGGATGTAAAACTGGTGAAACTGAAGAAGGGGCATCACAGTGAATACAGGATGTAAAACTGGTGAAACGGAAGAAGGAGCATCACAGTGAATAGAGGATGTAAAACTGGTGAAACGGAAGAATGGGAATCACAGTGAATAGAGGATGCAAAACTGGTGAAACGGAAGAAATGGCATCACAGTGAATAGAGGATGTAAAACTGGTGAAACGGAAGAAGGGGAATCACAGTGAATAGAGGAAGTAAACTGGTGAAACGGAAGAAGGGAAATCACAGTGAATAGAAGGCACATTACTGGTGAAATAGGAGTAATACATCAGTGGGAGCGCCAAGCCGCCGCGGAGGGATATTTACTTAAAAACGTCACGCGCAAAAAACGTAAACAAACGGCGTTTTGAGCAGATTTCAGGATGGCGGTCAAATTGACACCAGTGATGTAAACTGTATTTAACTGACAATGTACAATGATGACACATATAAACAAATGCATCAATTCGTTTGTTACAGAATGAATTTTAAGTTTTTACGTGTTTTGTCGATTCTGTTTTATTCAAAATACGATTTCTAGGCTTTTACAAATTACCGATCGTTTCGAAAATTGATGTAAAATTTTAGCTTTTAATCAAATTGATAATTACAGTTTGTTCTTATAGCGAGAAAAAAGACGAAAGCATTAAAGTCAAGAAAAAGTCTTCCTCTATAGGCCTGTAAAATTTCATCAAAATTTGGAAAAAGTACTTTTTTCTACCCAAAAAAACGTTTCATGACCGTTCATAAAATTACACACACAAAAGTGAGACTCTCTTCAAACGTGTGCTTCAAACAAAAAACTTTCAGAATCATATTTTTATCACTACAATTAAAACATAATTTATACAAGCTATTTCCTTATAAAATAACCATCATTTTCATGGCCTACTTTTAAAAATAAATTTAGGTCTATGTTGTGTTATTGTGAAAATTATTTCAGTCAACAAACATGCGAAAGAGCAAAATGTCAGCTGTTTATCGATCGACATCAATTTTTTTATTTTGTATCTCAATTTGTATGAAGATTTTAAAAGCGAGAAAAAAGACAAGAACATGAACGATGAGTTTAATCCTTCCTCTGGCATTATGTGAATTTTCAAGCGAATTTGAAAAAAGTACTTTTTTCTACCCAAAAAAACGTTTGGTCACTGTTTTACGCAAGCGTTTCGAACGTTGTTTTTGTGTAGTTTTGTTACACGGCATGGAATACGGCATGCAATACATCGGTCAGCTCCGTGTGTGATAAATTCTGAAATTACCTGATATATTGTAGTGAACAGACGGTCTATAAGAGACAAACTATTTATGCTAACATGATATATTTTAAATTCGATTGTTATTGAAAATATTGCAAAAAAAATCAATACCGTGTTTCCCCGAAGACCACATTCCAACACAGAATTGTGACGTCACAATGCTTGTACTAGTATAATCACAGGGTGGAATGGTGTACGCGGACAAATTTTTAAATCTTCGAAAGGACCTGTGTTTTTATTTATTTATTTTGGTCGAAGAGCCCTTTAAAAAAAGTATCATTGGCTATTATCCTTTCGACCCATCCACCCCCGCCCCACCCAGCACACTTTTTTAAATGGACACAATTAATCTAGAATGCGAACTATGATTTTAAATGTATTTTAAAGGCCATTTGGATTGTCGACGCAAATATAATGTGAACTAGAGCTTTATTGATTTGAACAGCGACCGCAGAGGGAAGTAAGATGGGTGAATAGTCCAATTAGACATGCCGTCACCAGGGCCCCAGCTCCTTAGGTTCAACGCCTTTTTCACTGTGTAACCGAGGCCTCTTTTTTGAAAGTCTGTGAAATAGCATCTTTGAAACAATCTGTGTATTAAACCGTGCCAGCGCCTTTACATCTGAGATACCAAGAACACATGATTGTCAATCGACCACTTACATGTATGTGTACCCTGCTGCACGCCCCACACCCCCGCCACCACTCACAGAGTTTAACTCATCTTAGTGGGGTTCGGGGTCCCTCCCGCCCTCACTCCGTTTAACTTATCCTAGTGGGGTTCGGGGTCATGCTACCCGTATTATTTTTTTTGATGTTACAATGCGCGTTCTGACGTATATTTCAGAGTTATAAAACGGTAGATAAAGGTAAGTACACACATGTACCTGAAAATTACCCCCTCCCCCCCTCCCCCCACCCCCACCCCAACACACACACACTGCCAATACCTCCTTCATTGTTATTGCATTTTTGGACTTTTTACATTTTCGATTTCCGAGTTAGGCGTAGGGTCGGGCGTACCGTGCTTACGCAGAGCTACGCCAATGACACCTACCATCTTTTATGAGACTATATTAGTACCAATCAGTAAGGGATGGGCAGAACCCTGCAGTCTATACGGTTGATAGGCTCGCGAGGGTAATAACCCTAAACTTAGTATCCTTTTGGAGAATGAAATTCGGATTCGGCCGGGTTAGCGATGACCAAGACACTTTCCCAATAACACTTGAAATATAGTTTGCTTTATTTAAAGCTTGTAAACAAATCAAAATGCAAAGTGGGTGCTTTAAAGCATGACCCGCAGAAAATGTCACTCTACTGTTTAAATTAGTGTTTGTATTGTTAACCAGTCTGCTTTTTACTTATGTGTCTGCTTTTTACTTATGTACACAAACTCAAGAGGTTGTCACTATTACCTGTTGGCCAGTTCCACATGGGCCTGTCTGCCTGCATATTCCTCCTCGGTCTTGGTGAGCTCTTTAGTGATAATTAGCTTAGCAATGTCAATTCTATTGCACAATAAATCAGAGATTGTTTGCTTGGCATGCTCCACAGCCCTATCTGGGTTCCTGTTTAAATAATAAAAAAAATGAATAATAAACAACTCCAGCGAACAAAATCAGTAGATCTTATATTTTAATAGTATTTTGACTATAAAGTATAGATCTCGCAATAATAACCAACAAAATGTCAGACATAAAGATCCAAATGTGTCAGCCGTGCTATTACAGTCAGTCAAACCTGAATGAAGAACCCACTAAAGGAAATACCAAAAGTGGTACAATACAGAGAGTTGTGGGTTTTATAAGATTTATATCACTGGATCATGTTGAAGATGTGCGCAAAGTTCCATTGTTGTGGGTTTTATCAGTCATTATCAAATTTTTTTGACAGCGCATGCTAGTCTTATTTGCATAATCATTGGATCATGTTGAAGATGTGTGCACCTAATACTTTTACAGTTATTAGCCACAATCACTTGTGAAAGGCAAGCTTAAGTTCCAGGTTAAATCTTTTCTCAAAAGGGGAATAATTAAAACAAAAAAAGGCACCAAAATGTGTACAGTTTTATTGTTGTAGACCTAATACTCTGAATGTTATCAGCTGCAACTAGTTGTCAGGCAAAAGTTAACAGACGGATGTATGGTTGGACACATCATGACACGACATAACAATGTCCCTACGCGGATAATAAAAAATATGTTCTGTATAGCTAGTGGCATTCCGGTCTGCCCAGAGTATTACAAAGGTACATTTTCTGATTCTCTGCCACATCCCACATTTCTGTGATTGACAGAAATCTGATGGGCATGTTTCAGGTTGAGACAGAAATGTGTCTTGTGATTGTTTTTCTATAATATATATTTCATTCTGTGTAGTTTATAACGCATGAAGTCATAAACGATTCTAGAACCCTAGAAAAATAATGGTTGGTTGGTTGAATAGTGTTTTACATCATTTTACATTTTAGGCTATATATGACTGCCAACTTTTTCGTGGTGGAGGAAAACCATCCTCTATTTCCTGGGTAGAACCAGTACTGTATACCTCCCACCAACCATAACAAAAGCATAACAAAACATACCTATCAATAAGCAGGAGCTGAAGGCATTCATTGATGAGAATGGACACCAAGGGACTAGTATCGCGCCGCACCGCCTCCAGCCCTTTGCAATCCATCTTGTCGTACTTGACGGGATTGGTCCAATACAGACCAGCGTAACGTTTCTTGTTTATCAGCAGGTAGGGGAAATATACCTGTAAATACAGTGTGTAGAATTTAGGTGTTGTACAATATATAAAAACAAATGCCGGTTAAAAAAAGTTAATGAAATAATCGATTTCCAGAGTAAATTTGTATACATCAATTGTGACTATTGTGACTGGCAGTTGTGAACTGGCAACATCAAATCTGCACAATATTTTGTCCAAATGATATTTTATATGCCTATCTAAGCCCCGAAGGGAGGCATATAATAATCGCACCATTTGTTCGTCTGTCCGTTCATTAGTCCGAAACACTCATGTTTCAGCCACAACTTTAAAAGTACTGAAGCGAATTGCACGAAAATTCACAAACATGTTAATCACAATTAGAAGATGTGTCGAGCGCAAGAATCAGGTCCATACCTGGAAGGTCAAAGGTAAACATAATAATTTCGCGGGCATTTCTCATTTACCGTGAAATTTCTTGCTTATTAATATGTTTTACCTTTTTTCATTTATAACATTTTACATCTGTATTATATATCTATATATTGAAAATACCTTCTCAAACTCCAATCTGATGGGAGAGACAAACTTGGTGGAGATGAAGTCTGCAGCCTCCTGTCCCAGTTTTATAGCATCCGCTACCGTGGCCACGCCAAATTTACACATCACAGAATCGGTGTCGCCATATATGACCTGGAAGGTAAATAAAGGTTAATGGGAAACTTACACATCACAGAATCTCTTTCGCTCTGTATGACCTTGAAGGTAAATAAAGGTGAATGGCAAACTTACACATCACAGAATCTCTGTCGCCCTGTATTACCTGGAAGGTAAATAAAGGTGAATGGCAAACTTACACATCACAGAATCTCTGTCGCCCTACATGACCTGGAAGGTAAATGGCAAACTTACACATCACAGAATTGATGTTGTCATATATGACCTGTAAGGTACATGAAGGTAAATGGCAAACTTACACATCACCGAATTGATGTTGCCATATATGACCTGTAAGGCACATGAAGGTAAATGGCAAACTTACACATCACAGAATTGATGTTGCCATATATGACCTGTAAGGCACATGAAGGTAAATGGCAAACTTACACATCACAGAATTGATGTTGCCATATATGACCTGTAAGGCACATGAAGGTAAATGGCAAACTTACACATCACAGAATTGATGTTGCCATATATGACCTGTAAGGCACATGAAGGTAAATGGTAAACTTACACATCACAGAATTGATGTTGCCATATATGACCTGTAAGGTACATGAAGGTAAATGGCTAACTTACACATCACAGAATTGATGTTGTCATATATGACCTGTAAGGTACATGAAGGTAAATGGCAAACTTACACATCACAGAATTGATGTTGCCATATATGACCTGTAAGGCACATGAAGGTAAATGTCAAACTTACACATCACAGAATTGATGTTGCCATATATGACCTGTAAGGCACATGAAGGTAAATGGCAAACTTAAATATCACAGAATTGATGTTGCCATATATGACCTGTAAGGTACATGAAGGTAAATGGCAAACTTACACATCACAGAATTGATGTTGTCATATATGACCTGTAAGGTACATGAAGGTAAATGGCAAACTTACACATCACAGAATTGATGTTGCCATATATGACCTGTAAGGTACATGAAGGTAAATGGCAAACTTACACATCACAGAATTGATGTTGCCATATATGACCTGTAAGGCACATGAAGGTAAATGGCAAACTTACACATCACAGAATTGATGTTGCCATATATGACCTGTAAGGTACATGAAGGTAAATGGCAAACTTACACATCACAGAATTGATGTTGTCATATATGACCTGTAAGGTACATGAAGGTAAATGGCAAACTTACACATAGAATCGGTGTCAACATATATGACCTGGAAGGTACACATCAGTAATTCATTGTCACTAAATGATATTTTTAGTGGCAAGATATTACCTAGAATTACAGAGACGAATGTTGTACCTTTGCCCAAACTGTCTGTTGCATGAGTATTTATAGTTTCGTTTAGCATTTTTATCACTATAGTTCTACTACAAATAAATGAATCGAAATACCTTTGCATTGTGTTCATAACCATTTTCGATGGTGTATGTTTCTTCAACGTAATTCTTTGTTTGTTCTATCATCATTCGTCCAAAGGCGGTTACACTCTGAAATATAAAGTTTCTATTCATTTCTCAGTACTTCTTTATTTAAATAACTGTAACTACCTTTCATCTGTTATAAGTATTTATACTTGGTATCATGTTAGTAACTCTGCACGTGTTGTCCGCACGGAAAAGGTAAACTTGAAGCAATATTCGTCTGAAAGCGAGGTTCCTTTATGTCCGTTGTCAAGTACTACATTCTTTTTAGTTTGCTTTAAAGGGACACATGGCAATCTTGATTTCTGAAAAACTCACAGCGTCCTGTTAGTTTTTCAACATAGCTGGCATTTTTTCAATCATTAATAATAATTATTAGAATATTTCAAAGTAAATTGCCTGTGTATATTACAAAACTGTTGATTATATTGCACCAATATTATATTTAAACAAATGGTAAAATGACAAAGAAAAAAATGAAAACTCAAACTTTTATTTAATTATATGCCAGCAGGTTTAAGTCAAAATGATACAGGATAAATAATCGAGATGCTAGTTTTAACTCCTGATACAACTTCAAGATTTCCATATGTCCATTTAAATATATCACATCTTTTTTTGGCAGTATCAACTCTGTATGACTGCGATTAAGGAGGTTTTTGTTATCCTCATACTTTGCTCATGCCTTTTGGGGAGCTCTAGAACAGAGCCTGTATTACCTATACTGAGGAAAGAAAGTTTAGCAAGTTTTTTAGATGAAGTAATACTGTATACAAGATATACTGACATTTTGGGACTTACGGGCTTGACCTCTACGGGGTATATCTCCAGCAATCCGTAAGAATCGACAATTTCTCACTTACAACTTGGAACTCCCAGTGTGATGACCGGCAGAGGCGAGAAAGTTTAAAATGCAACGTTGAACCCTCGACCACGGTAGATACACGTAAATGTTTTACCTGAGAAATCTCTAAACATGGCAGTTTGCCCACTTGCGCCCCGGTAAATCCATACACAGAGTTGGCACTTATCTTCAAAGCAAGCTGTCTTCCATCAAACACTTCCTTTTTGAATGGATCCTTCTCATTCTTTAGATCCGCTTTAGCCCTGACATAAAATATATAGAGGATCTTTATACATGAGTACTCATTCATTACTGAATTTTATTAAACGAATTGGCAAAATGTAATAATGCGAGGCTCTTGCCGAGCATTATATCATTTTTGCTAAAAAGTTTAATAAATTCAATAATGAATGAGAACAAATGTTAGATTCTGTTTATCACATAACTCACATATCGACTTTTATTGCATTCTGCCTGTCGCTTTAACACGCGAAACCGACATAAACCGTGTGAATTGGATCATAGTCATTATCAATTTTTTTGACAGCACATGCTAGGCTTATTTGCATACGTATATCGAAAATATAGAATGGTGTCATTCCACTCCCACACCGTAAGTTATGTGATAAAACAAGATGTATACTGGGACGGACATTGAACACATGAAACAGTTCTATAACTTATAGCAAAGTAACTTGCCTCAGGATGTGAAATTTAAAAGAATCTTTGAGAATTAGTTTTACATATAAAACAAACAGAAGTCCCCAAAAAATTACCTGAAAGCTTCTTTCTTCATAACTGTCTGTTCTACCACATTTAATCAGTACAGGTAGGTCAATATTATATATTATTCATGTTTATAAACTTCTGGTATGACGCCTTAATGACGGTGAAATATTGTATAGACTCGTCTAATGGGAAAACAATCTATGGAATTAATGAAGAGTCCAAAAGTAGGTCAATGTTTGACATGGTGACCTACTTTTGGTACAATTATTTAATACTCTTCTGATGTATCTGTGTATGAAGCTTGAAGGGTCTAGGTCGAACAGAGACTTAGAAACAGCTTATAAAGCACCTTAATAACCAGGGTGGGATGTATACTCAGTTGCAAAAGAAACTTTACTTTACACCCTATCCTCTTTATCAAGCGACAGTCCCTAAATGATTCGACCTGATATTGGCAATGAAATAGTAAAAACTTTAGTACCAAACATGGTATATTCATTTTGGAATTTGTCAATTTAATTCTAAAAAAACTTTATACAATTATATCTAACGAAACTCAGTGTCCATTTTCTTTTGCATCTGAGTATACATACATTTGAACGGACAAGGAAAACACTAAATGCTCTCTTAAACAATCATGGTGCCATGTATAAATCAAGATCGTTAGAAAACAACTCCATGCATCCATTTCAAAACCAATTTCTTGAATTGTGTATTCTTTTATTTTGTAGCAATGTCTGAATTTATTTTTAAGTGTTTATCTTTATTTTGACTATATATATTTTGACTATATATGAAAAACCTTGCTTAAAAATGGTCACCTAAAAAGCATAAACTAGATGCCACTTTAAGAATTAATGTGCTTTCTGCTTTTGTTGTGTGTGCGCCTTGGCAGAGGATGGTGAGGGAGGGTGTGGGGAGATTTTGTTTGCAAGTTGACTACCACAAAAATACACATGAAAATTATTAAAACAGACAACCTATTACATATAGACATCTAGACAACTTACTTTTTTCTAGCACCCAGTAGATGTTCCAAAATTTCTGGCAAAAGTCCCTTACGTACTGAACTCTTGACAAACAGGTTTCCTGAAGGTGTCTTGATGTACTGGTCTGGAGTCAAACTGATACAGAAATACAAGTTTTAACAATTGTGCATGAGGTTTCACTTCTGACTTAAATACAAACATTTAAGAACAAATAAATTGTTGTTTAATGGATCATCAAAACATTGTTTAGGTTATTTTGAGCCGCCCCAGAGAAGGAAAAGATACATAGTAATCCAGAAACATTTCCCTACTCTTACTATTTAAGGCCAAATAAATTATGTGTGGTTCCCGTTTCCCGACAGAACCTGTTTTAGGGGCACACATTTTATTCTTCTCATTTCGGTTTTAAATTTATTTTTTCTATCTGTTCTGTATCAGACAATATCAACAAATGTATATTTAAATTAGTTTATTAGGTTATAAAAGTATCACTTGAAAAATAAACAAAATATAAAACAACAAGAAATATCACTGTAAGTGACAAATGCCCCCGAAGTCTAAGTGTGACCTTGACCTTGGAGCCATGGACCTGGATTTTGTGCATGACACGTCGTTTGGTTGTGGTGAGCATTTGTGCCAAGTTATTTGAAAATCTGTCCAAGCATGCAAAAGTAATTGACCGGACACGATTTGACATTTGACATTTAAGTGTGACCTTGACCTTGGGGGCCACAGACCTGGATTTTGTGAGCGACACATTGTCTTGTTGTGGTGAGCACTTGTGCCAAGTTATTTGAAAATCCGTCCATGAATGCTAGAGTTACTGACCGGACACAATTTGACTTTTGACCTCCAAGTGTGACCTTGACCTTGAAGACCTGGGTTTTGCGCGCGACACATCGTCTTGTTATGGTGATCACCTGTGCCAAGTAATTTAAAAATGCCTGCAGGGGTTGTGACGTTAAGGTCCGGACAGGAAAATGCTTACCTGTTTTTGACCTATGAACTGCAAGTGTGACCTTAACCTTTGAGGAACGGACCTGGGTATTGCGCGCGACACATCGTCTTGTTATGGTGATCACTTGTGCCAAGTTATTTAAAAATCCCTGCAGGGGTTGTGACGTTACGGTCCAGACACGAAATTGCGTACCTGTTTTTTACCTATGAACTGCAAGTGTGACCTTGACCTTTGAGGTACGGACCTGGGTATTGCGCACGACACATCGTCTTGTTATGCTGATTGCTTGTGCCAAGTTAATTAAAAATCCATGCAGGGATTTTGAAGGTACAGTCCGGATACGAACTGCGGAATGACGGACGGACGGAATCCGGACAGACGGACGGTGTGATTTTTCGGGGGCATAAAAAGAAAAAATTCACTGTATGTGATAGTTTGAGTTAATATCGCAATATATTGATAAACCGATAATACTGTGCAGCACTGCTGAATAAGTTCTGCAAGCTTAGTGATGGATAAAGTATATACCCACCCTTCTTTGGTTATAGTGTTTTGGTTGAGCAATGACGTGTAACACAGATTATGCGCCATCATTATGGACGGATACATCGAGGAGAAATCCAATGTTGCTATCGGCATGTCATAGTAACTGAAATATAGATATGCAATGTGATGAAGTGATGACACACTGGCATGTCATAGTATATGAAACATACATATATATATCCAATGTTTCTAAACTCAAGTGATATGAAAACGCAACACGGAAATTTACGCTATATATTGTATGTACAATATACTGCTTTTAATCGAATGGTACATGGCTACGTAAGACCTTTCCTTTTGGAAAAAATACTAAAACAACAAATAATACAGCAAATAGTATTCCTTCAATGTTTCATTATTCACAGAGTACGCGTTTGGCTCAATCATGTGAGCAAACTTAGGATGCAACATTTTGCAAACTATTTACGTTAAATACAGTACTGAACTAGCTCAATTTTTCAAAGAGTTACTTCAACATTTATGGAGTTCTTGTTACAAAGTGTAGTGTGTTTAAAACGTCTACAACATCACAGTTGTGTCTCTAGTTAACTGCAAAACTTTCTTTTTAGAAAACATCTTGGGATTTCTTTGGAATATTATGTGCAATTAAGTGTGCAGTATATACAATATATAGCGGAAATTCCCGTGTTGCGTTTTCATATCACTTGAATGTATATAATGTCATATTCTAACGCACTTGACAAAAATCCTGCAATACGACTGGTTGACGTTAAAAAAGTTGGGATTATTAAACAGTGCAAAAAAAAGAAAAGAAAAGAAGTTTTATTTCAAAGCGTTTGTCAGAAAAGCTGTCAAAACACTGAAATGGGTTAACCAATATTGCAATTTTTAACGGTCACAAATCCTGATTAACGATAACGCTAACGCGTTGCCATTAAACAAAAATCGCGAACATTGAATGACTGATATAACATTGCAAAATTCAAAATTTCAATACAGTTAACCTTATAATTAAACAGAGCTGTAGATAAGCTGAGTTTCTGAGTATTTTACTCATACATTTTTTTTACAAAACCCCTCATTTTTTTTCAATTGTGAGTATCATTACTCATCAACTTACTACAAAACTCATAACTTTTAAAAATCATGAGTATTATATCTGTATGTATTTTCCTGTGAAACAGTTTATTCCATATTTACATGATGAAAATTGTTACAAGTATGTGTCTTACATTAAGGTCATACAGTGTTTCTTTTGTTTTACTCACTTCCATTTATAATCAGAAAAGTGGTTCATTTTAAATGTATTAATTCACATCCATTTTGAACGCATCAACTATTTAAAGCCATTGTTAACTCTGAAAGAGTTCTTTTTTACCCATTCATTTTGAATTGAATTGAATTTAATTGGGTTTTACGGCGCACCAATACATGAAAGGTTATATGGTGCCTAACATGAATGAACATGCCAGGCTCATCCTCCATTTACATCAAGATAAAGTATGGAGAATGGGCCTCCAACCTTCCAACCTGCAGAACTGCAGAATTGCTGCAAATTCTATAGTAAACACTCCATTTACGATGGAGCCACGTTTCCACGTTTGCATACGCGGTGTCAAGATGAAGACCTTGAATGAGCATGATAAAAAAATGACAAAATGAACATGAAGTGGGGGTGGGGGGGGGGGGTGGGGGGTTGGTCCCACCCCTCTGCCTCTAGCGGGATTTGCAGTGGTTGTATTCTACCCCGGCAACCACACGGGGAGCATTCATTTTGAATCTGATTAGTAAATACTCATTGTAGTCAACAATTATCTACAGCTCTGTTTAATAATGAAATATTTTCGGTATATAGATTCACATCATGTTAAGAAACTAAATACAAACAAGAGCTATGTAATTACATTTTAATATCGCTTTTGTTAATGAAAATCCATTTACAATTTGCTAGAAACTTTAAGCTTTTTTGTCTGTATCAAACAAACATCTTATTCTGCTTTGGAAATAAGCAGTAATGTGTTAGAAGATGTACTATGCATATACATTAATCATATATACTAACCCTTTAAGTGGCTCAAAGACGGTGGCCCCTTCATATTCATCCCCGGCATCAACCTTCTGTGCTGGGATCACCAAGTCCTGCTCTTTGGCCTAGATATATGACAATACAGTAGAACCAACAGAAGGAGAGGTACTCAGTTCAAGTAATAAATTTCTGCCAAAAAGAAGTCTCCTACTTTGTAAAAATAATATGAAAAATGCTTCAAGCCATAAATAACAATCGCTAGCTCACAGTAGTTAAAGGCACTAACCCGCCAAGTTACGGTAAAGTTACACAACACTTGTTTATCGAAACCCTATCTAGGTGTTCAGGTCATGCAATAATATATATGTGCAGATAAAAGTATAGGATTATTCACAGTTACTTAAAATGCCCGAGATAAAGCATGCGTAAACTTTTGCCTGTTGATGGCAGGACAGGGACGTTAACATGTCATTCCATACTAGAACCTGTATATGAACATTTGAAAGAAGCTATTAAAGTACCTTATTTAAACATATGTTCCTATGAACAAATGTAATGTCTGTCAATGCGGAGCTTACTTCGTAAAGTTTGCTTGAATACTGTTTTACGTAATTTTTAGCACATGTTAGGCCATATTGTATGACGATCATATTTTTACTTTTTTTATTTTTTTTGGTGAGTAGAGGCATGTAACACTACCATACCCTTTAATAAGTAATAATAATAGTTTAATAATAACAAGTAGTAGAAGTATATTGCAGTTAATAGTAATTTACCTAATATTCAACAATTTATGATAGCTCTCTTTAATAGCAGTATTGTAGTAGCTCAGGTATATAGTAGTAGGCGGGGTATAGTGTTAGACCAATTGAATAAATGTGTCGAAATCCAATAAGATAACTGCACGTGAATGCAGGTATATATTGGAATGTTTTAGTAGAGTTCTGGGAGAGTCTGAGATAGTCTGAGATAGTCAGAGGTTGTTGGAGATAGTCTGAGGATGTAGAGATTTGATTGAGTAACATCTGATATAATTAATATACCACTATACGATCAGAAAGTAAAATGGGGTAGTTTTAAACATTATTAAAACGTGTATTTAAGAGTCTGGACTTGTTAATTATTAATGCCCTGGTGGCATAGTGTTGCAGGACTTCTTTTGGTGCTATCGTGATCAGGATTATGTGTTAATTCGACATAATTAACACTTCGAACTTGGTGTTGTGGGCAGTTTCTGAACATGTGTGTGGACAATAGTCGATCATAAATGAACTTTGTTGACGGTTGGTGACAAAAGTGCAATACATGCAAGAAGAACTGGAGTCATATTCGACCAACGTGAGTAGCTTTACTGTATTACTCTAACAAATATGGCTGAACAGGCAGAGTTTGCAAATATGTTTAGGGAAACGGGTGACCAACTTACGGGGTTAACAACAACCATGGGGGCTCAGGGTGTAGCCAAAGTCATTACGCCATTTGAGGGGGAAAGCAAATTATTTAAGGATTGGATAAAAAGTATTGAGAAATACTCTTTGTTGGTTGGCATGGCAAATGACAGTATTAAATTGGTTGCTTATCAGGCAAGTAAGGGTCCCGTTAGTGATTTCTTGAAAAGTATATGGATGCAAACTCTACCCACACATGGGCACAAGTTAAAGCAGAACTACAAGCTCGTTTCGCTGAAGTTGTTGACCCACAACATGCACTTTTGTTACTACACAAAGTCCTTCAAAAACGTAATGAGACAATTCAGGTATATGACGAACGTCTTATTGCCTTAGGTGATGACGCTTTTGCGGGTCAGGCCCAAGACGTTAGGGATAGACAATTGATAGGGTATTTTTTCGATGGTCTCCATGACGATGGAATGAAACTTTGAGTCATGCGAACAAACCCAAACACGTTGCAAGATGCAATTGCTACTGCAACAGCAGAACAGAACCTTAGAAAGAGGTTTCACTTAAGGACAGGTCATCATTACCAGAATAATGAACCGACACATGAACAGCCTATGGAAGTTGACCATTTAAGGAGGCAAAAATGTTCTTATTGTCATAAGAATGGTCATGTAGTGGACGAGTGTCGAAAGAAAAAACGGGAAGTAAGTGCCATTACTGAAAATAAACCCCGTCGTAGGCCGATCGACCGTACACGGTTAGTGTGCTGGCAGTCCCAAGAAATAGGTCACTTTGCCAGTGAATGTCGAAATGAGACAAATTGGTCGAACGGACAGCAAGGTAGACTGGCTAGGGGTCAGTTAAAAGATTCCGCTCCTCGCAAGTAGAAGCCGGTGGGAGGAGAAATAGAAGCAAACCCACATTTAATATTGCATTAACATCAAACCCAAATTCTTTTTTGTTAAGGATCCAGAAACAAAAGCTTAGGGCGTTAATTGACACCGGAAGTGACGTGTCATTAATTCACCGAGACGTTTATGACAAATTTAAACTAACACCAAAATTAGATACAACTCGCAAAGCTTACTTACAGTCTGTTACCGTAGGTCCGCTTACTTGCGATGGCAGCACATAAATCATGTTCGAGATAGTGGGTATCAAAATGAGCCATAACTCTTACGTAGTAAGGGGCATGAATAGGAGAATAATAATAGGAAAAGACTGGTTGCTTAATAATGGTGTTCGTATTTATTATGACCTTGGGTGTATTAGGGTCGCTGGTAAATATGTACCACTTCAGGAAGATATTCACATTTCATCGAAAATTCGATTGAAGTCTAAAACTAAACTTCCACCTCAAACAAGCGTAGTTTGTAATTGTCGAGTTAGGAAAAGTCCTAATTTTCAAACAAATGGTCAAACTTACCAAGTTTCAGCAGTTGAACGTGGTTTTCTTAGCTATGAACCAGGTTTATTAGTCGCAAATTCAGTTTCAAAAGTAGAAAGAGATACAATTTTTCCTGTTGTGATAACAAACACTACAAACAAAATATTTACCTTAAGGAAGGGTTGCGCGGTAGCTAAAATAGAATTAATTCAAAATCAACAAATTTCTAGTTTAACTAAGGATCAAAATGGTGATCTTAAGGATCAAAGTGAATTTGATGGCGTTGATGCTCCCCACGAATTTAAGGCAAAATTAGTTAAAATACTAAAACAAAATGCTGATCTGTTTGCACAGAAAGATACTGATTTAAGTCACACTGAAACAGTCAAAATGAAAATTGACACAGGCGACCATAAACCAATTAAATTAAGACCATATAGAACACCACTAAACAACCGAAAAATAGTTGATCAGAAGAAATGTTACATGCAAATATTATTTCCAGATCAAAATCTCCTTGGAGTTTCCCTGTGGTCATTGTAGATAAAAAGGATGGGTCTAAACGATTTTGTGTAGATTTTAGGGCCTTAAATAAAATTACAAAATCAAATGCCTACCCTTTGCCATTAGTGGACGACCTATTGGCCCTATTAGCAAAAGCGAAATACTTCTCATTACTTGACTTCAAATCACGTTATTGGCAAGAAGCCATGAACGAAGATGATATTGAAAAGACAGCTTTTGCTTGTCATAGAGGGCTATTTCAGTTCAATGTCATGCCTTTTGGGTTAACCAATGCACCAGCTGTATTTCAAGAACTTATGTCACATGTTCTTGCTGGGTTAGACAGTTTCACAACTGCTTATCTTGATGACATCTTGATATTCAGTTCTACACTTGAAGAACATTTGGCTCACATTGAAAAAGTATTTCAACGGTTAAGGCAACATCGTTTAAAATTGAAGTTAAAGAAATGTAATTTTCTAAAAGCTGAGACTGAGTATTTAGGCATTGTTATCAATAAAGACGGAATTAAACCTAATCCAAAGAAAGTGGAAGTCATAAAATCGTTACCTGCGCCTACATGGGTAAAAGAGGTACGCAGTTTTTATCGTCGATTTATTCCAAAGTTTTCGGAAATAGCACAACCAATCATAATTCTCACTAGAAAATATGCTAAATTTAAGTGGGACGCTAACTGTCAAGAGGCTTTTGAAAGTTTGAAGAACAGTTAAGCGATATTACCAATGTTAGGTTACCCTGACCCAGGAAAACCTTATATCCTTTATACGATGCAAGTAACAATTGCATAGGAGCTTGCTTGACACAGCCAGTTGATGAACCAACTGAGGCTGTTCCTGGTACAAAAAAATGAAAAACCCATTCACTTTTTGTCTCACAAGTTGAGTGATACCCAATGCCGTTGGTCTACTATAGAGATAGAAGCTTTTGCGATTCATTACGCTTTGCAGAAGTTAGATCACTTTTTACATGGGGCAACCTTCATAATTAGGTCAGATAACCTTCCATTGAAATATCTGTTAGATTCCCCTATGCAAAATAAGAAAATTCAAATGTGGGCTCTCGGTATTGCCGGCTATGACTGCAAATTGGAGTTCATCCCAGGGGTGAACAAAAGTGTCGCAGAAATGTTATCTCGTTTGCCCTTATATGCTGTACCCGAGGATGTCGAGGGTTATGACCCTGACATCAATGATAACACATATCAAGTTAATGCACTGAATTCGAACAGGTTTGAGCCAAGGAGGTATGTTAAGTGCAATGTTAATCTTGAAGATCATTTGCAAAAACCTAAGATCGAACCTGGCATAGACATGGTAACTGAACAGGAAATTTTAGTCGAAATCAAGGCTGGACTTCGAAATGACAAATTAACACCTACCTTAGCAAATAGGCTTGTTATTCACGATGATATACTGTACTATATCTCAAACGCTGATTCAGATCCAATCTTACGTCTCTATCTCCCAAGTCACTTAAGACCAGAGGTAATACAGCAATATCATGACTCTAACGGTCATATGGGTGTTGACAAGACATATGACACAATTAAACAGAAGTATTATTGGCCAAACATGTTTAAAGAACTGCTAAATTATGTCTCTAGTTGTGTTACTTGTCAAACCAAAAACTTGCAAAAGATCAAACCTCCATTACAAGAAACCGATATTCCTCCCAATGCATTTGCCAAGATAGCAGTGGACGTTTCTGGCCCATATCCAACATCACTGTCTGGTAACAAGTACATCGTTAGTTTTATCGACCTATTTTCGAGCTTTCCCGAAGCATTTCCCGTACCAGATAAGAGTGCTGCGACAATCGCACATTTGATAATTGATGAAATATTTCCAAGATACGGGGCGTCGATGGCTCTGGTGTCAGACAATGGCTCAGAATTTATAAATAGAACTGTTAAAGAGACCCTGGCTACTTTGAACATTCATCATATTACTACATCCTATTACCATCCTCAGAGTAACAAAACAGAACGGTACCATCGCGTGTTAGGTGATATTTTAGCAAAGAAATAAATGAAGGATAATTTGAATACCTGGGATGTTGTGTATTTGAATCAAGCTTTGGCTGCAATTCGCTTTAATGTCAGTGAGTCGTTGAAATTTTCACCATTCTTTCTATTATACAATAGGGATGTCGTGTTGCCGATAGACACAATTCTCAAACCACGCAGAAAATATGCGGGTGAGGATATGCATAAAATCGCGCTTGAACAACAGCATAAATCATTTCTCTTAGTTCATCAAAATCTTAAAGATGCAAAACGCCGACAAGCCAAATATGCATACAAACATACTAAACTAATCACTTTTGAAGTTGGTGACTCCGTCTATTATACAAACCACACTCGAACGAGCAAATTAGAATCAAAATGGCGTCCTTATTATTGCATTATCAAACAAACCACACCTGTCGCATACATTATCAAGAGCCAGCTTGATGGATCTGTCACTAAGATATACGTACACCATCTCCGCTTAGCTAATGTGGATGAATGGCAGATACCAACAGATAAGTTAAGTCGACCAATTAGGAAAGCTAATTATGTGGTTCCACCGATAAGCGATCATAATTCCAACCCCACCTCAGATACATCTGACAGTAATGATGACGATGAACTGCCATTGGCTAAATTAGTCAAACATTACCGCCAAGAACGTAATAATTCTGACGGTGAATCTGACATACTTTTGATGGAATTACGCAAACGCTTTCGAGCTCAAAATCAACACGCACATAACTCAAGTCATGATAACTCTAATTCTGACACCAATGTTCCTAATTTGACACGTGTTTCCACCACACCTCCTTCTTTTTCGTCAGATGATAAGGAGATTGTTAAAATGGAAACAACACCCATCTCAGTTTCATCAGGTACAACCAAAATGAGGGCGTCAGATTCCGATAACATGTCAATTTGTTCAGATGAGCCAGATAAAAAGGGAAATGAGATTTCTGTTATCTCACGCAAGAAGCGTTTTTCACGGAAAAAATCCGACAGACAGACAAAAAGTGAGAAAAAAAATAAGATAGTAGCAGCTATCAAAGCGATTAGTGGATTGCTTTAGGATTCAAACATATGTGTTGTTTGAATTTTAAGTTAAGAATCATATTTCTGTATGATTCAGAAAAAAAGCTGAGAGTAATACTATTTGAGTATTAAGTACTAATACATCATGCAAACATAAAGCAAACTGAACAGTGAACCCTTTCCTCTTAAACTTCCAAATAACAATACAGTCATTCCAATGCAACACCATATTGGGGAATTGAAAACTCAAACTTTCAAAAATGGGGATTTTCATTTGGGACAACTGCCTTAATACCTCTGGTCATTGGGGATAAAAATGTAAAAACTCTGTTCTGCCAAAAGTTTTGTGTGAGTATACGGTGAACTCTCAGAGAAGACCGAGGGGCTTCGATGCCGGCTCAGATTTCCGGGCAGCATGTTTTGCTGAAAAGGGGTCAGCAACCCTTTCATCACGTGATAAGCCAATGGACATAACATACCGTCTGATCTTCACGACACGGTATCTGTGTAAATATCCGGATATATCGATATATGTAGAACTGTAGACACACGTGTAATACGAGACATTATGTAATTGTGAACATTGTATACTAATATATATACTTATATACACTGGTGTTATGTAAACTGGTGACGTCAGCCAACAACTGAATCTAGACTTGTTGTAAATAGAAAATGAGTAATTTAGACGGACTAACAGTGGTTTAGTCCCGCATGCTACCCCATACATAACTTTTACAATATTCAAGTATTTGCACCAATGTGTGTAAATATGACCCTGTCGGAAATTAATAGGAATTGTTTTTGGAAATCAGTAAGCCTATATCTTTGCTGTATACAATTAGTGAGCTACAGGTGGAGAAGAACTGCTAGACGCTAATAGACGATAATCGTTTACCAATAGCTAATTGGACTACGTTATCAACAACAGGTGTTCGGAATTATCTATAGAGAATTTTCCTGCGATATCCTACGGAGTAGATTAACATGGACAGATTAATAAACTCTCTGCATACAACTTTAAAGGGACTTGCGGTTATCTAAAATGGTACGACAAACAAAATGGGACGATGCCATGGAACACGTTCTTCTGAGGGCCGATGGTTTAACGTTTGGTGAAGCCCAACTGGACAATCCATGACGATACCGGGACAACGATGGCAGTGGACTTGGCCATATACATAGACGCTTTGCATTGATTATTGTCACTAACTTTTGTGCCGTAGCATTTACATTTACCGTGGATTTAAACTGCAGTTCTTTCTTCTATGTGTAACTGGATTTATTTATATGTATACAGTGACTAATGGCACAAACATTTAATCTTACATTTTAGTCTAAGAACTTGATTAAAACTGTTAAAATTTCATTATAACATTTCAAATAAAATATGGAAGGAATTTGTAACACTACCATACCATTTAATAAGTAATAATAATAGTTTAATAATAACAAGTAGTTGAAGTATATTGCAGTTAATAGTAATTTACCTAATATTCTACAATTTATGATAGCTCTCTTTAATAGCAGTATTGTAGTAGCTTACTCAGGTATATAGTAGTAGGCGGGGTATAGTGTTAGACCAATTGAATAAATGTGTCGAAATCCAATAAGATAATTGCACGTGAATGCAGGTATATATTAGAGTTCTGGGAGAGTCTGAGATAGTCTGAGATAGTCAGAGGTTGTTGGAGATAGTCTGAGGATGTAGAGATTTGATTGAGTAACATCTGATATAATTAATATACCACTATACGATCAGAAAGTAAAATGGGGGTAGTTTTAAAGATTATTAAAACGTGTATTTAAGAGTCTGGACTTGTTAGTTATTAATGCCCTGGTGACATAGTGTTGCCGGCAGACCACCCCAATTGTCTTGGGTATAACCAGTATTGTATACCTCCCGCTATCCATAAAAATCAAGTCTGAAACTATCTTGCATTTCTAATGAAATAAACTATTCCTTACCCTTCTGAGCTGCTGTGAGATTACATTTTACGGGAAAAAAACTTTCATAACTATACCTTACCTTTCTGAGCAGCTGTGAGATGACCTTGATCTGCTGTCCCCGTGACAACAAGTATGTGAGAGGAACTCCCGTCACCCTGGCCATCTCCATGTAGTTAATCACGCACATGAGCTTATCCAGCAGACGTAGCGGCAATATTGCATCTTTCAGACAGTATACCGCCAGACGGCGCCTCGTCTGCTCGTTGCCATTCTTAGAAAATGCATTAAAATTATTGTATTAAAGAGGTGTGTCTATCAATTACACCAGCTATGCAGCCTGTCAGTTATAGTGAATGACTCATGTAAACAAATCTCTCTTCAAGCAGCCGACAGAAAACTGTTGTTAGATATCAGCGAGGAGTAAAGTTTTTTAATCCAAGACTCCAAACTACATAATTTCTGTTTATTTTATTGGAACTGTGACAATTTATTCATGTTTTACCATGTATATTTTTTATTGTATTGTCATCTATATACTATCCACTGCACCGTGTATAAATAAAACAGAACTGCTATGAACTTTTACACAAATGTAATGTGATGACTTAACAGCCAGCAAATATTTCACAAGTTATCAGTGTTCATGAATGAAAATTAATTGCCAATTATAGTTGGTCTGGAGAAACAGGCTTTATTTACTGCAGTACACAATATATGGTATAATTTGGACATTTATGGTGGTAGGAATGCATTTTCAAAAATGAAACATAACAACTCATAACTGTACACATTATTGTTAGGAATAGCTGAACATGATGGAGATAATAAGATAAGGAATTACATCTTATATAGGCCTAGTTATGATTAAGGAACATATACATCTCTGAGCCTAAGGAGGGATTATTCAATTTTCATAGGTGGTGTATAGAAGTGCATTGTGATGCTACTGATTCTGGTGGGTTTCTGATTCTGATGTGAAAATGATAAAGATGAATTGTTATATGGAACACATGAATAGTCACAGATTCAAACATCCCATCTCAGAGTATTGCTATGGAGGTTTATACACAAAACTACTGCCAATCTCCATGCCATAGTGTGTGTCGTCTGCTGTAAACACTACCACGTGTATTTGTGTACATTTTTCAGTTCATAACCCCACAGGCTCCTCCCCTATATTTTCAAATATTTGTCAGTTGGGTTTAAACAAATATTTGAAACTAGGAATAAGAGATACCTTTTCAAAATTTCTTTTTTACTAATACAATTGTTTAATATCAAACTACTTCTGTGCCAAATATTGAAAAAAAAAATATGAGGTGGAATTTTCAATATTTTGAAAAAGGTGTCCCTGATTTAACTATGTACGAATTTAAATGAAAAACCTGCCCCAGCTCCATCTAGTGGCTTTTATACGGCAGTTGGGCCTTTAAGATATTTTTCCATTAAGAAAAACGTAATTTCAGACCACATAACGTCGCAGATTGAAAATCTTAGCATGGTTATCTCAATTCTAATGATTTTCCATTTAAATGCCGGAAATATAAAGTAAAATCATAGAAACACAATTGTTTTTCCTATGAAAACTCAAAGTCATCGGTAACGGCATTTTACCGACGTCATCCATGACGACGCTTGTTATGTTATGTGACAAACACATACTTCTCAAACGGTAAATCGGGCGTTACGGTCGCAAAATTCGAGACTTTAGCCAATGGAATTAAGCGTTACATTATAGCTGCATTAGAATGTTGACTCGACTACCTGATGTAGAAGTTATCATTGTTGACTCGACTACCTGATGTAGGGTTATCATCAGCTATGTTTAGTCATTACCGTCATATTTTAATAGCAAGGTGTATTTATACCTGGATGGAATGGGAGGACATTGCGATATAGTGTTAAATCGTGCACAAGTAGATCATGCTTTGTTTCAAACCAAACTTTCCAGTATGGGCTATTCCATTAAAACATACTCGGGATCCCAGGAAAGCAATTTAATAAGGCCGACCATAAAAAAATGTTGATTTGCGGTTTCCCTACCAGTAACCTATTCACAAAAAAGTGCCCCACCCAAAACTTTTTATAGCAATTCTTTAACATTATTTTTTTAGTTGCTATCTTCAGTAGGCCTATATTTTTCTTAAATTTCTTAAGGTGTTTACTGCCCTTGGCAAAAAGAAAACCCACCTACCTACCTACAAATGTATCAAATCCTGGGTCAGGAAACAGCAAACAAATATTTTTTTAACAATGGCCTAAACATCTATCGGTGAACCCTGCTTTCAGATATTTGCTCCCTTGAACTCATTTTTGCATCAAGGGGTGGGTGTTCAATTTTAAAAGTGCCTTCCTTCTTTCCCATGTATCTTTTAACAGTATAGCCCTATGTTCATGCTTCATTTACAGGTATTATCAATATGTTGTGAGTTGTGTACACGACTTACTTGTAAATCAGTGATAATGGAATGATGAACGTCTTCCTTCTGTTCTTGTAGAAAATGAAAAGGACACCGCATTTAATGAGTACGACCTCAATTTGTAGTCTCGAAACAAAATCTGCGAGACAAAGATTCCCCTGTTAGGACCTTTAGTAGTAATATATATTGCAACTTTTTTTGTTTGAAAACATCTTATCACTTGAACAATCAGCATAGTTGTTTCTTAACTATTTTGTGATTTTCTTTGTTGCCTAGCAATGGGTATTACTAAGAACCTTCATACTCACGGACTTCATCATATAAAGAAAAAATTGTATCGAAGTCTGAAAATCTTTTGTATAATTAACATGCACCACCGATAGTTCTGTAGCATTCAACCTCTCACGGTTTGGATAATTTCATGTCCCATAATAAATTTCATTGATACATTTTTAATGTTTTCTTTATGTTATAATGATTATCTTTTAATGTCACAATATTTCTATATAAAGCTGTTGTTTTCCGTTCCTCACCTGTATTAGATCTAGCTGTACACGTCCCTCAATGTTTATGACCTTATTTTCTCGTTTGCCCATCTGTTTACTCTGTATGGTCGACTCTTTGATCACCGACTTCATGTCTCGTACCCGCCCCAGGAATGTGAAGTCGCTCACCTTCAGATGGTTGGCGCGGTTGATCAGGTACGGCAGATCAAAATTCTGTATGTTATAGCCAGTGATGATGTCTGCGTCAACCTTGCGCACAAATGCAGCCCATTTCTATGAATATTGTTAAAGTTTAGAAAACTAAAATTCTACTGTATGTAAATATGCATTTAATATCTTTGAGAAAAATTAGGGCCCCGTTTTATGAAACAACTTACGACCATTTTGATCGTAAAACAATTTCTTAAATGTTTCGCTATAAATTACACTTTTCAAATAAACGTGATTTTCATTTCATTTACTTATGCATGTGATATTCTGCACTACGTGCACACATAATTGACTACATTAAATGCTTAGGTGAAAAAAGTTATCAATTTTAAAATTTGAGACTTATCGTATGATGTTTAATAAAACAGGGCCCAGATTATTAGAGCACATAAAACTTAAAATGTTGGATAGAAAAAACCTGTATACTGAACAAAAAAAGAAACTTCCGCATTTTAAGCTGTGATTTGCATAGGGTTGACTTTGTTACACTTTGTACACCAATATAGATACAATTTCATCATTATATACTTATCACTCAATCATTCTGATCAATATTAATAACCATCAAAAACCAGAGTTAGTGTGTTGCTTCTAAAACATTTTTATTCAAATTGCGAAATCACTATATATGTATTATAAACGGAGGTAATCTGAAAATATTCATTTCTTGAAAGCTGTATGGCGCAAAATTGAGTGAACAGGTCAGCTTACTTTCTAGATCTTTTTGGTGCTGGGGTTATCTTCTGTTTATTTCAATAAAACAAAACTGTGTTAAATCAAAGTTTAAACCACAAGACCGGGAAATGCTTTTTAAACCAAAACAAGGGGAATAACTGTGCGTATAAGTTTGATTCAAGGAAAATTGTTTTCATCACAGTGCTGGCCTTTTAATAAAGACCGAACAAAATAAATTTTCATTGTGTCCACATGTATGGATAAAGTTGCGGAAGTTTCTTTTTTTGTTGAGTATATATAGTCTGTTTGCCATGTGGGACAGTCTGTTTGCCATGTGAGACAGTCTGTTTGCCATGTATGTGGGACAGTCTGTTTGCCATGTGGGACAGTATGTTTGCCATGTATGAGGGACAGTCTGTTTGTCATGTGGGACAGTCTGTTTGCCATGTAGGACAGTCTGTTTGTCATGTGGGACAGTCTGTTTGCCATGTATGTGGGAAAGTTTGTTTGCCATGTGAGACAGTCTGTTTGCCATGTGGGACAGTCTGTTTGCCATGTGGGACAGTCTGTTTGCCATGTTTGTTGGACAGTCTGTTTGCCATGTATGACAGTCTGTTTGCCATGTGGGACAGTCTGTTTGCCATGTGGGACAGTAATCTGTAGCTCCAAAGCACATGGCCTTATCCAGTGAGCTAGTGAGGTTGTTTAAAGTAGTTACGGAACCAATAAAATGTATTTAAACTTATTTTAGATTAATAATGAAAACAAATCCCAATTTTTACTATGCATTTAATTATATGCAAGCAGATTTAAAGTCAAACTGAAACTAGATTAAAAGATAGAAGACTGGGCACAAAAATGCCACTCTCATTGATGCAGGACGAGTAGAAATTCAGAAAAATTCTTTAACCATTTATTAATTTGACCATTCAAATAGTATGTAGAACGAGTAACTCAGAGACACATTTTCCTGCCCCGGAAGAAGGAAATTGTTATAATAATTAACTTATTCAAGATTGCAGTGTGTCCCTGTTAACACTACTTCAAAGTTGCCGCGTGTCTCTTTAACAACTACTTCAAAGTTGCTGCGTGTCTCTTTAACAACTACTTCAAAGTTGCTGCGTGCCTCTTTAACAACTACTTCCAGATTGAGGCGTGTCTCTTTAACAACTTACAGACAGGAGCTCCTTCTCGTTCATGTAGGGCAGAACTTGTGATCCCACTACGGGTGCACATGTATTTAACGTGAACACATTCCGGATGAAGGGTTGTGCCTCTCCCTGTCTCACCACCATGTTGGCGATCTGGATCACAGGATCTTTGTCAGCCTCAGGAAACACCCCTGGACAGGACAGAGGAAGTTACAGTTTTATTGCAATTTATGTTTGAAGTAGCTATCCCGCCAACAACAACCAACTTTACAACATATGTACTGTTTCTTATCCTACCGACAACGAGGTCTAAATATAATTTACATGTCTTGAGAAATCAAACTCTATAGACACAATACACACGGCTTTAGCCAGCTAGGCCAAACCCCAAAACTGGAGCATCGAATTAAGAGTTACCAACTCCTAATTCATTTTACGCATATTCAATCACGGGCATACTAAGACCCCGTGAAAAAACAAACTTTTAATCGGCACATGCATTATTATATATGAACTAAACACATGAATAGAGTTTTGATAATTGGTTTTGTAGTGTTATTTGTGCCGTTGTTTAGCGGGTTAGTTTCTCTTTAAACACTTGTCACTTGCAAATAATTGCTGACATGTGTATGTACGTGAATGCGATAAAACTCATGTGAATAAGATTGTAACAGAATTACCAGTGAGTGTCGAACATTAAATGGACGTCGTCATTTAAGGGTTTCATGATGAAATTGAGAAGTACGGAAAATAGGACCTGCTATAGAAGCTGGGAAAAACTGCCAACATCTTCCAATAAAACTGACGATAAAATATCTTCACAACATGACAAATGATTCTTCCACACAGGAAAATAATCCTTGGAAAAATGGACAACTAGATGAAAACACAAGCGGACACATTAAAGGTACAAGTATTATTAACTAGTAAAGGGCCATAACTGACGTAAATATTGTTCATGTAAACAACTGAGTTAGTCCAGCAATTATACACACATACAGTAGAAGAAAAACAGCCAGTTTTCTTCAATAATTTACATTGACAAATCTAAGATCGTTAGAACAGTAGATGAACACAGTCGTGATTTTTCTGTCTCTAAAACGCATTTCTTAGCCCTTAATACACAAAAGCTTTCAAAAGGAGTATGAATATATAAAAGCAGAACTGCACTTTCATACCTTTACGACCAGCACATTCAATGTTGAAGCTGAAAACCCTGAACGGAGCCACTTTCGACCACTCGCCTTTGGGATTATGGGAAATAAAATCTTCATATGACACATCCAGCTCTATCTGACATCGTGACCTCAGTGGAGGTCGCTTAGAGTCTGTAGCACTGGAGTTCTCCTTGTCCCGAAGACTGTATTTCCTTTTGGGTACCTCAATCCAGTTACAGCCCACCACTCCACTGTCTACCATGAACCTAGAAGCAACATTCAAATATCAGTAACCCTGTGTAATTCCCAGCCAAGGATAGGGTCACTACTTATCCATGCAGAGGGGTAAAATCCCCCCGAATTTATCTTTATTTTGTCATGTTCAGCAAAGGCTTTCATCGGTGTCTCTGTATTGTTTCAGGGGCTACTTGAGCAGTGGCAGAAAACAATGATTGCGATTCCAGCGAAATGTGGAGCGCTTACAACAGAATTTGCAGCATTTCTGCCAGTGATAAGGTTCTATGGCCATCCTATCCTAGAAACTGATTGTGATTCCAGCGAAATATGGAGCACTTACAACAGAATTTGCAGCATTTCTGCCAGTGATAAGGTTCTATGGCCATCCTATCCTAGAAACTGATTGTGATTCCAGCGAAATATGGAGCCCTTACAACAGAATTTGCAGCATTTCTGCCAGTGATAAGGTTCTATGGCCATCCTATTCTAGAGACTGATTGTGATTTCAGCGAAATATGGAGCGCTTACAACATAATTTGCAGCATTTCTGCCAGTGATAAGGTTCTATGGCCATCCTATCCTAGAAACTGATTGTGATTCCAGCGAAATATGGAGCGCTTACAACAGAATTTGCAGCATTTCTGCCAGTGATAAGGTTCTATGGCCATCCTATCCTAGAAATTGATTGTGATTCCAGCGAAATATGGAGCGCTTACAACAGAATTTGCAGCATTTCTGCCAGTGATAAGGTTCTATGGCCATCCTATCCTGCATATTTCTATCAGGTGGGTCTGGAATGTTCAATCATGTTGGCGCCGTGAAATATTTTCGTGTTGATACACCTTTAACACATGATACCATGCATGTGCTTAAAGATAACAACAAAAAATGAATTGCCTCCTATGGCCAGTAGAGCTTAAAACAGCTTATATAAAGGGGCTATTCCATTAAAACATATATGGGACCCCAGGAAGGCACTTTTGAAATTGAACACCCACAGATGCAAAATTCAGTTAAGAACCAAATTATGGAAAATTGGGATCACCCGGACATGTTAATTAAATTGCCTTCCTGGGGTCCCGGGTATGTTTTAATGGAATAGCCCTACAGGGATTTGAATATCAAACAATTCAGTACCTGATTTCAAAGTCTACATTCGACTCGTACGACTGGAATCCGTACTGCCCGTATCCCGGACAGTTAAACCCCTGTTCTAGCAGACGCTTGCAGGGAGCAATAAGGCGTGGTAAAGCCACTGTTATCTTTATGAAGGGCACCTTTTTGTTACCGTGGTAACCGTATATACCTGAAAACATGTAAGGAGTCACTGTAATTTTTCGTCAAAGAAAAAGTTCTCGATAATATATATATATCTATATAGCAAATAGATCTATTTTTTGTTAATCCACCTTTTTTTTAAAGAACTGCTATAAACAGACTGCTCAACATTTTAAACAAGAAGCACCGCCTGTTGGTACAGACGCTCGAAAGTTCAAGGCCTAGTTTATTTATTGGGAAACTATGTTGAAGTGTATAATTTTGCTTAAATTGCAGAACAAAATTATTGCACTTGATAACTAAATTTTGTAAGTATGAAAGAGACCATAATTTTGTTAAAATAAAAGCATGGGTTACAGAACCTGGCTGTATGATGTTGTGCTGAACACATGTGTGAAGTTAATCCATTATGTAAAGTAGTTTCGGAGATACAAGCTTACATTTAAACTTTATCAATGACGCAGATGATTAAGTGATGACATTAGCTTCTTTTTTCTTCTTCGAACTAGTCGAGCTTATAAATAATTTTTACCATAGCAAGATAAACCACTGTTAGATTATGGATCACTGACATAGCAATATAAACCACTGTTAGATTATGGATCACTGACATAGCAAAATAAACTACTGTTAGATTATGGATCACTGACATAGCAAAATAAACCACTGTTAGATTATGGATCACTGACATATCAAAATAAACCACTGTTAGATTATGGATCACTGACATAGCAAAATAAACCACTGTTAGATTATGGATCACTGACATATTAATCAACCTTACTTTCTTTGATGACCAGTTCTATACTGAGAATAGCGTGGTCGATACCCCCCTTGTTGGACCTCAGGTCACCCATCACGGCTGTGTTCAGAGCATCCTGTAATACAACGAACACTGAGTAATGAAATGTTCATGAGATGTGACAATAACTAATACACAAAGATTTCTGTTTATATTTCACAAACTGAAGAACTTGTTAAATAAAGGCTTCGACATTGAAAATACTGCTTACATACAGAAGATAGACAGAGTGGTTCCAACTCTTTCAGACAGATCTTTCTTGCACACCAGGTACGAATTTCTATGTTTTGCACAAGCTAGAAAATCTGATTGTACACATGGGGACAGACAAATCACACACAACAACTGAAAAGTCGAAAATGTTAAAAGTTGCATGAGGACATTGTGTACTGGCAAAACAACAATTGTCAGCGACGTCAAGAAAACCAATCTTGAAAACCAATCATGCGGTGTCTGGTTCAGATATTGAAATTAAATAGAGAATTATGTCAGTGCCTTGTATTATCAAGTTTATTAGGCGAGGCCTAGAAAACGAAAAATGGTAAGGCTCTGCCGAGCCGTTCTTCGTTTTCGTGCCGAGTCTAATAAACTTGATAGTAAAAGGCACTGACATAATATTCTATTTATCATGTAGATTATCCACATTTTCTGTATGAATTACTATTATTATCTATTTCGCAGAATGTTACGCTTATCAAGGACGCTGCCATGTTGCTGTTTTTTGTTTGTTTTATGACGTCAGATGTCTCGTACATGACGTCAGATAACGTTACGTACAATAAACGCCGAGGGATTCCGCATTAATCTTCTTTATTGGTCAGTGCCTAATAAGGCCACCCCTTTATTAAGCAGAAAAGTGCATATCTGCATGATAAACCATACATAAAACCGTTTTAATCATTCGGTAGAGACCTGGTTTAAATAAAACAAGAGCAATGCCTAGTGGGGCATCTACACCTGTCGTTGGGAAAGTTAAGTTCCAGGTTAAACATTTTTCAAAGGGAAATAATTCAAAACATATGAATCAGGGAGTTATGGGTCTTTATAAAATGTATTCATTGGATCAAATTGAAGATGTGTGCAAAGTTTCATTTTTGTACACCTAATACTTTGAAAGTTATTAGCCACAATCATTTGTAAAAGGCAAGGTTAAGTTCCAGGTTAAACCTTTTTTCAAAAGGGAACAATTCAAAAAATATGAACCAGAGAGTTATGTGCCTATATCAGATGTATTCATTTCATCCTGCTGAAGATGACTGTACAAATAGTCACCATCGTAGACCTTTTACTTTGAAAGTTATTAGCCAAAATCAGTCGTCTGGTAAGAGTAAACTGACAGACGAACGGACAACGCAACGACATAATACGTCCTATTGGCATAGAAAAACAGTTATGTGTTGGATCTGTTGGATAAAAAAGATTTTCATATTGCTACACAAAGCATAACACATTTGTCTACTGGTCTACAGATCCATGTTCACAGTTTTTACCTTAAATTTTGCACAATTTTCATGTTTAAATCCTGGATAAGCAGGTATAAAAAAGTAGGGTGTGAATCCATGTATGTGGGCTGTGACACTGTGCCCTTCCATTGTGACACCAAACATACGGATGATTGGGACTGGACCAACTGTGCACCCCGGCAAACCCGGCAAATGGCGACCTGTAAAATAGACAATCTTTTCATTCCTGTTTTTGAAATCCACCACACACATGAACACTCTATCTTTTTCTATATTTTGAGAACATAACCCATGGATACTGTCACTCTTAGGAATTTTAGCGTGATTATTCATAAAACTGCTGAAATCTAAAGTAAAACATGCATGTCATAATTTTATCCTGTATCTATAATACTGTTTACAGTACCACAAGGTCAACAGGGGCATTAAAAGTGCTTCTTACTCAATACTTGTCACAATTTCGCTACTTTTTTTCCTTCTTTTTCAATACGGATTTTTCGTCTTAAAATTAAAAAAAATGTTTTGGCACTGGGAATATACACTCTGCACTTCCTCTTATTGTCCTCTATTATTGTGCGAAGTTTCATCGCAGTCCTATCAGTAGTTTTGAAGTTATGCTCCAAACAAGATTTCTGAGTATAAAATTACAACCTACCTACCCTAATTTTGTTTAGCATGTAATAGGAACTACACCTATAATTTTATTTGGCCTAACCAGCAAAGGCAACATAAACTGAAGTGAATTAGACAACCTGACTATCAAGGAGAACCCTTGATGAATGGTCCAGACAACTCGACTACAAAGGAGAACCCTTGATGAACCTACCTATATAGTGGTCCAGACAACTAGACTACAAAGGAGAACCCTTGATGAACATACCTATATAGTGATCCAGATCAAGCTGTTGGAAGACCACGTCATCTTTACTTACATCAATCGGTGGCACAGCCGGGCGAGACCATTTCACGCTTGTCGCCTCATACCATGGCCCTGAAATCAGAACGAATGTTCACTCATATGAAATAGATGATTTAATGATATGAACACATGTATATCATCTTCTCCATATACATATATATGTACATTTGTTTATGTTGTTTCATTTCGTATTACCTGTCATTTTATTGTGTTAACTATTTGTATCCTCACAGGCTATTGGAATTTTGAATAAAATATATCTATAAAACAAGAAATCTTATAATGTTTATACATGTATATTTACTTTTAAAGGGTTAAGTGATCTTGGAAATAAAGCTGAGATGAAAGATGTTATTACATAAAGGCCACCCATCCACTATACAGGTGAATGAACTTGCCTTTAACATTTAGTTTAAACAATGTTTACTCAAGAAATGTACATGCAGGGAACAATATATCACATAACACAGACAAAATTTGAAAACAAACTTTCGGTAAAAACATAATACAAATGCATCTCCTTAATGTTAGTATGGAAGACTCAAAATGAACTTATGATATCTAGTTGTACCTGATAACACGAAACTGTTATATCTAAACTGTAGATGTATCTGATAACAAGCAATTGTTATATCTAAACTGTAGATGTATCCGAAAACCGAAAGGTAGGCCGCTTCTGATTACCAGGACGTTGATACTGACTGTTGTTCTAAGCTACTTTGTACTTCACTAATTGCATTAGCATTTAAATAATTGAATGTATCAATTTAGTCAAATCCTTGATTTTTAAATAATCTTAGGTATCAACTAGATAAAGTCCATGGGAGCCATCACAAAATATCCGCATATTCAATATCCCAATGATACCTCAAGCCTGACCTTGACCTTCATTGTGACCTTGATGGTGAAGGTCAAATTTCAGTTTCGGCCTTGACCTTGGTGTTGAAGGTCAAAGGTTAGACATCTTCTCATGCCCTGGAAGCTTCCCATGAAGTTTCAGCTTCTTAACTCAAACAGTCTGGAAGGAGTTCTGTCTACGAGCAATTTTCAAACAAAACACTTTATTCCTGACCTTGACCGTCAAGGTCAAGTTTCTAATCTTTTAATCTTTAATGAAACCCTTTTGACCTAATCAACATTCCCGTGAAGATAGTTTTTTACTATCTCAAACAGTCTAAGAAGAGTTCCTTCCAGGACATGATGGACAGACGGAGTGATGAACCATTACGAAAACAAAATGCGGAAATAAGCAAATGCATGTTGAACACCAAGCTTAAGGCTACCTGCGGGTTTTGACCCTTCCATTTCTATATCATTCAGCAGTGCAAGCTCTGCATCAACATCCATGTCTTCATCACCAAACCTGTCAAATGTATTGTTAGAAATTCTTATAAAACTTTTGATGTAAAACAAGCAGTCTGCAAAAACTATCAAAGCAAAACTTGTCACGAAGTCCTTGCTTAGCAATTCTCACAATACTGGCTTAATCACTGTCTTAATCATCAGTGTTTCCGCGAGAGCGCGTTTCTTGCGTTTTTGGCGCACTAAAATGATCGGCGACGCGACATAAATCAGTTTGTGAGTTTTTCGTGATGCAATTAATTGACTAGGCTAGAAATGAAATACCCGTCAAATTATCGTCGTAATACTTTCTTGAAAAGATTCAAATGTAAGGAATCACGACGGACTGAACTTATTTCTATTTACATCTTGGTCTATATTTAGAACAGGAAAAACTAATACCTGTACTTTCGTGTTATTGTCATCGTCATATCGATTAAATTTCATTACAATTTACTGTTATTATGCTAATCAGAATTAGGCTTTTGTTATGTTTCATTATGTTTTTCTTTTACGGTGATTATAATGCCATCTTTGTGGCCCATGATTGGAAAATAAAGTTATTCATTCTTGGTCTATTTTTAGAACAGGTTAAACTAATGTTTGTACTTTCCGCGTTATTGTCGTCATCATATGTGTGTGGGTTTGGGTAGGTAGACGCTTATATAAAAACAATAGCAAATAAAAGCGCGTAGATAATCACGAAACGGCCGCTAAAATGGCAGACGAACCCAAAATGAAACATAATGCTGGTTAAATGGAGACATGGCAATCTTGAATTTTGAAAACTCGCGGCGTCCCGTTGAATAATATATTTCAACATTTGGTAAATTGAAAACACAGCGTTTTTATTTAATGATATTGTAACAACACAACACACACGTGACAAAGTTTGTATAGTTTATTAAGATGTATATCCAAGTGATCGTATAGTTTTTATTAACAAGTAATCGTTGATGTAAGCAAGTTCAGTTCAAATACAAAGTTAATCAGTTACTTAATCCCCCTACATGAATCCTATTTCTGCAGGATGTCGAATCTTAAGTTAAGTATCACTAATATGATGATTATACATTGGTCAACGTTTGATTGGTCAATTGAATGTGTCACTTAATGAGGAAACAAAAGCATCCTACGTCTTTTGATAACTAAAGTTCAAATATCATCCATGTCCTGGTATACAGGATGGTGTCACTTAACCACTTATGAACATGTATAATTCAATGGCTAGATTTTACCAGTTATAGAAATATAATATCAGCGTTAGTAAAATACTCATAAACGAGAAATGATGATGTATAAGTTAGGTCCCCCATGCATGACTCTGTTACAATATACAAGCCGGTTTAAAGTCAAAATGTTCCTTGATAAATTAGTGGAGATGCCAATATTGATGCTTGATAAAAACATCAAGATTGCCGTGCGTCCCTTTAACTTCCCTTTTTTTTGCTGACCAATCCACCGAAAAAGATGTCTTATCAACTAATAATGCATGTCTATCTGACATCACATGGTCTATTCATCAAAATGCATGTCCAAAACATATGACCCCTATATTTACAAAATGACCCCCAGTTAATTCCATAGCGGGTCAGGATGACCCCTAAAAAATTTGAGTCCTGCAGAAACACTGAATTATCATTTAAGTTATTTGGGTCACATATTTTTGCAATCTTAAACTATGTTCCTAATTTACCTAAAGTTCATTTTAGAGAACTAGAAAAATGGTAATAAATGTTTATCTTTACAGAAATTTTACTTTTTTGACAGGGCTGCAATTATACGCTTAGCTCACGATATATGTATTGTGATACAGGACTCGCAGAACGAAACAGATCACAATTCATTTGAGAACAATCAAGTATACACTGTTAACAAACCCATTCAACCAATAATATTTTATTTTCAAATCAACTGCAACTAACAACACGGTGCACCCGTGTTTTGAGTAAATGGTTGCATTTCTATTTTTCGATAAGTTGATTTTATATTATTGATAATTGAAAAATATTAAATCATGTGATAGATTAACGAATATTACAGTATGCACTTCAGGGTCTTCCACAGAAATATTTTAAGGGATATGGGAAATTATTTGAATGTCATGAGGTGGGTGTGCGAGAGAGGTACCCTTTGAGTGACCAATATTTGAAGTATATTTTAACTGTAAATGAAAGGATTTTTAAGAAGGAGCTATTAATAGACAGGTATAATGCATTTTGGAGATTTATTGGTGTTTTAAGTGATATGGCAGAGAGACCAAAGGATAGGGGACGTAATTAAGGGGGGGGAATTAGAATTAAGGGATAGGGGAATAAGCTCTTAAATGTCCTGTGGAAGACCCTGCACTTATAATATAAACTATGTCTTACTTTGCCTTTTTACTTGGTGGTGCACCCTTTGTGGCCATGTTGGCAGACTTGGTCACGGTACCCTTTACCTGTGAATGCTTTCTTCTTGTCCATCACAAAATCTCTGAAATAAGCAATCCGAATATTGAAATATTATGAGAAAACTAAATTTTTACAACCCTTTAATGTCAAACGAGACACGAGTAAAAGCCTGCATATTGAAGTAATTGAATATCTGCCTTGACTTTCAAATCCCTGTGATGGAGTAAGAACCCAAGGTAGACTAATTAGAAAACAATTATTTTGACAAGTGGACATTTAAATAATTTCAGAGTCCTGGGCAATTTAGATGAGATAGGGTGCCCTCCATAGATGTAAACATCGCTCCAGACAAGCTTTTGGCACAATGAGTGTTGTACGCATGAAAAAATAATACATTACGTATTTACAAATGCGTATACTTACAAACAAGATTTGAACAAAGCACTGATGTAAAATGTTTACTCTTTTAGTTGTTACAATAAAAAAATATTGCTTATATCCTCAAATAAAGTTTATGAGTACAATGTGTATACATTCAACATTGAAACAGTCTTCCTTAAATGGCATTAATTTGTGTCAAACAGCAGACAAAGATGCTTTTTTTTCTTTCAAGCTTCTACTAGTAATTGCTGGAGGCACTTGATTGCCAGTTTGGTGAAAATCCTGTTAGAAACGAGCAAGACAGCAAGGACATGATCACAGCAATGCAAAAATGTGCTCATGATGTTAGATGCATATACGAAACATTTACTTAGATTACAACTCGTATCCTCAATAATTTAAGTTGGGCAATGACTCTGAACTTACAGGCCTGATCATCAAAAGATCCATGATTTGGAGTTTTAAACTTTTAGGAACATTCATAATTTTGATCATCAAAAAAACTGACCATTCAGTGACCAGAAATAAGACATAACCAATACATTCTTGTAGGTGATATCCTTGATGTTCAACCAAGTTTACTGTTTAAATTAAGTTATCTACAGTGTGATTCTTTTAAAACCTTGCATATTTCATGTACATTCATGCAAACTGATTCAATATATGTATCTTTTAAAATCAAAATCTTGAAACTTATCGTCTTTTTACTCTGCCAAAGATTTTTATTTTACTATAAAACCTCAGGAGGTTAAAAACTGAATAACACAAATTGTATCTGACACCTTCTGAAAATAAAATAAAATCTCAACATGTCTGCAGTGCAAAATTATGAATTGATTCCGTAAACAGGCAAAATGGCAGATTATTCAACAGTTTACTTACACAAGTATAAGGCATAGTTCATATAGTTTTGGTTAGCATATTGCTGAGAGCAGAATCTAGTAAGAAACTGTCTTGAACGTTTTCTTTAGTTTTAAATTTACGTTTTTAACCATAGTGATCCTTTACACCCAATGCACTGTATATAACTTTCACTTTCATTACCAACATCTCCACAAATTATCTGGGTCTGCACGGTATATATATCTGTCCTCAACTACACTAGTTTCAAACTCATTATTTTCAAAAAAAAGAAGTTTATTTGTTTGTTTTATGTTAGTGGTGAAATCGCTACTTTTAAATTTAATTTCGGTCCAACTACAGAACAACTCCAATGAACAGCTATTTACAACACAACCGAAAACAAAGATTTCACTCTTTTTTTTTTATATGAAAATATATAACACATAAAAACGTAATACCCAAGTCAGAGATCATTTAATCAAAGACTTGTCAAGTCAGCAGAAAAACAACATGAACACGTTATTGAACAACTTCAACAAAACATTTTAATTTATGAAAATTATCCCAACACGGATTATCTAATACATTCTGATATGCCTACCTCCAGGACAACTAACGTGAGCTGCTAGATCTATTAGATATACGGCTGATACTTGTTATGTTGATATAAATAAGGTAAGTAATTCAATAAATATAAACTCCGAGAAAATCAAATGCGCTATTTTTGCGGGAAATGATACGATATGATACGGTAAAATATTGAGCCGAATACAAGACCATATTAATTATATCGTCATCCATGCTTCTCAGACTAAATGTTCAAAGCAAATTGTTGTGGCATACTGCTAATTTTTGATTATATTGGATCAATAATATAGGTAAACCTATGGTAGAATAACGAAGCAAAATTGAAACTGAATACAGTGATTGGAGATTGTTCAAATTGGCTAACTGATAATATTAAGGGTTCTCATTAGACCTGTACAACTAACTACAGTAACGATTACGGTAAGAATTACGATAAGGAATACCGACTAAAACAGAGGGGTTTTCTCAATCCTTGACCACTGATCCCAAAAACAATAGGGATCTTCCTCCCACCTAGGACAATGTACCTATACGTTTCACGAGTGTACGTGTTATGGTTGCGAAGTTATCATCTGGAATGCCCTTTTCTGTATAAGGTCACGGTGACCTTGACCTTTGACCTACTGACCCAAAAGCAATCCCAACTCCCCTAATGCAATGTACCTATGGAGTTTCATGAGTGCAGGTGTTATGGTTTCGAAGTTATCATTCGGAGTGCGTTTTCCTATATAAGGTCAGGATGACATTGACCTTTGACCTACTGACCTCAAACACAATAGGGCTTTCCTCTCATCTAGGTCAATGTACTTATGACGTTTCATGAGTGTAGGTGTAATGGTTTCAAAGTTATCGTCCGGAATGCATATTTCTATATAAGGTCACGGGGACCTTGACCTTTGTCCTACTGACCCCAATAACAATAGGAATTTCCTCTCACCTAGGGCGAGGTACCGATGAAATTTCATGAGTGTAGGTGTTATGGTTTCGAACCTGCCGAATGCCTTTTCCTATATAATGTCACGGTGACATTGACGTTTGACCTATAGGCTAAGATTAGGGCATAATGGGATAGGGTCAGAAAGGCATGATCAATTTAAAAATAGGGACTGCAAATCTTGTGGGCAGCCTGAAACTTTTGAACACATATTCTTTGATCCGCCGGGGCTCTGCCAGCTATATAAAGAGCAAAGACAAAGTTTAGAAGCTGAACTGCTTGAATTAGGCTTGAAAACAATAAATACAAGTACGCTACTGTTCCCGGAAAAACAAATAGAGGAAGAAGTAAGAAAGAGCGTGTTTAAATTGATGACTGAGTCAGGGTGCGCCAAGTTAATATAAATGTATGAATATATATGTAATGTAGATATACCTAGATATGGATAGGTCAAAACGCCCTATTACTAAAAAATCTAGCAAGTTGAAAACGATTAGTTGAGTCTGATGTGGGGCTCCATCTGCACGTGGAATAGTTTCTGTGGTTCAGTGATAACGGAGGGGCACAATTGATTACCTTGGTTCAAAGCTCAGGCGGCGCCGCGGAAATTTGCGGTCCTGCAGCTTGAGTGATGACTGGGGGTGGGGGGGGGGGGGGTGGGGGGGTCCGTGTCAGCAAGTTTGAGTACGGGACGGGACTAGCTTAAAACTTAGAATAGGACAAACCATATCTAGAAAGGTATAACTAAGTAAGAGGGGATATATATATTAAGTAGAATACGCAATAATAGACATGCAAGAGGGGAATATCGAAGTATATATATATGGGTATGTGTCCATGGCTAAACTTGTTATCCTTTCTGCAACCAGGTATAAGGCTATTCTCAGACCACCAGCACTTAGCTCATTTGAGCGCTGGGTAAGGGTAGCGATGGCAATGAAGTTTTGGACCGTATAACAAAACAGGGGTAGCGAGATGGGTATATTTAAGTATATGTAGATGTAGGGATAGTATATGCCACCAGTACAGTCTATTAATATGGGCTGTAGGCAAAGTGTACATGTCCACGTAAATAAGACTTGTTACCTTTATTATTATTAATTATATGTGCCCACGTACTAGATGCCGCCCCCCTGTCCCTCGGTAAAAGTCGGTGTCGGTAACTCAGACAATTAATGCTTTGCTCCTATGGACGCCGAGAGATGGATGGGATGGCAGCTGGAGGTGGAACTCATTTTTTAAAAATATACCTATATTAAGTATAAAAGCATTTACGAAGAAGCATACATTTGAAATTTACCAATTAATTAATGGTGCTCTCATTCTGGTCCGCGTGGATATTCAATTTCTATCCGTTTTGCAAAACAGAAATGTAACTAACACCTGATTGTTAATTTTTGATCCGATTCGCAAAACAAAATCTTCACAATTTCTGATTGGTCCATTTTCAATCCGTTTTGTAAAACGAAAAGCTACCAAAATTCAAACTATATCCAAGAATAGGTAAATATGTGTATATATGCAGAGCATTTTTCGTATCCGTATTATTTAACACGGACCAATGGGTTGTTAAAGAAAGTTGAATTGTGCATATAGAGAGGTTTACGTTGGCAAGGTTGCCCGTGTTTTTACATAATCTCGTAGGGGATCCGTCATTTAAAAGATAAAAGTTATTATCATCTATCCATGTCAATACATCTTTGCCTTTTTTATTTGATTTAATGGATCCACATGACTGATGATGGGCATTAAAGTCGCCCGTAATTAATACATGTTTTGTATGATGATCTTTTATTTTATTTGAAATTTGTGTTAGCGAGATTAGATCACAATTTCTAGAGTATATATTAGACAATAAGAAGGTATAATCCTTGAAAAATATTTTGAATAATTGAACTTCGATAGTGGTATCATTATCTTTATCCAATGTATTTGCAATATCTATAGTTGCATAGTTAATATAATTTTTAAAATAGTCAGCCTACCCTCCACAAGTATTGGTATTACTTGCTCTGTTGTTATCGTATAATTTAAACTCGTGTCTGAAGCCAGGAATAGATTTAAATGACTTTTTATTAAATTTGGTTTCCTGGATACAAAGAATGTCAACTTCGGGATTGAGATCTAGGAATACTTTAATCTCGGAGTGCTTTATACGTGTTAAGCCTCCGGCATTGAGTGATATTATATTTATTGAATTAGTCATTGTATAAAAATGTTTGGATGTACTTCTTTGTAATAGTATGTTGGCGTTTATCTGCTATTGAGGAGGATATGGTTTTTGCTGGGTGTTTTTGTTCCTTTTAGAGCGCCTTGTAGTTTCTTTGGGGTTTTCAGTTTGCTGGTTTTCTTTTGTAGTTTAGTGAGATTTCTACTAAGTTGACTTGCAGTAATTATCCTTGGATCTGTTGAGGAGGGTCGGGACGAATTTATAGGGAGGTTTAAAGGTTGATTTTGGATGGCTTTCATTATTTCTCTCTGAACATGATTTATCAACAGAGGACCACTGGGTCTAGTATTTTCATTGATAAGTTTGATGGTAAGTTTTGTTAGTGTTTCAATATTAGTATTGATGGTATTTGGACTGTTTGAAACACTAATCTTATATGGGGAAGTTTGAGAGGAGTATTCCATGAGTATAGGGGTAATCTTTATTGGGGTGCTCGGGGTGGGGTCTCATCCAGCTCCGCTAGGTCCAGAATTGATTTATTATATACGCTGCATTTGGATGTCCAGTCAGAATCAAAATTGTCTGCGGATGATAAAATAGATGTATTTTGAGTTATATTGAATATACTATTGTCACTAATAGTTGAAGAAGTTTTAGGTGATGAAACTGATAAAAAATTATTCTGATTTGAGATTATTTATTTCTTATCGGTGTTAGAGGTGGAAGCTTTATTACTAGTAGAATTTGGATGAGCTATCTCAGGGGATATAGAAATGGTTGTTTTTGTTCCTAGATCTGGCGGAGTTAATGTAAAACAATTTTTAGACCCGGGGGAGGTGTCGATATGGATGGGGTTAAGGAAAACTAGGGAACCAGCCTTATGATCTAATATTTCCGATTTTTTTTGTTATGTGGGCTATGTTTGGAGAGGATTGTTTCGGACCTGACTCTGGGGAATTAATAGGTGTTATTTGACTTGATCCTGGGGATATGTCAATATATAGGGTATTTATTTGGTTGGGGAGGTCGGTACTGGGGTCTTGATGTTTTTTTATCTCCGCTATATTTAGAGGGTGTTGGTTTATAGGAGGGGAAGCGAGGAGAGGTTTACCAAGTCGGCGGATCTTCTTATCCTGAAGTCTACTAAATTTAACTATTTTTTCATTTCAGAAAGGGCTTAAAAGCATTTCAGGATCGACTGATAGCTCATTATCTAAGTTATTTTTATTGTCAGAGGGAGCTATATTTGTGGTTTGTAAGTCGCTTTCTGCTTTAGGGTGATTTATTGTAGTCGTCCCTATGGTTGGGGATGCATTGCCAGTGATACATGTATAATTTGGAATTGAGATAGGGGTGGCCGTATAAATGGGGGGGGGGGGGGGGGGGGGGGGGAGCTGGGAAGTTAGATTGATTGGGCTCAATGGATTCCAGTTTAATGGGATTATGTTGGGGCTTATGGGCTTTGGAAACTAAATCCAGTTCATTGCTGGGGATCTGTGGCTGGTTTGCATCAGACAGATGTTCTATGATCGGATTGAGCAATAAGTCCCAGTTAGATTTGTATACTATGAATGGACGGGTCGTGATCTGTAATAAAGAAGGTATTGGAGGCGTAGATAAGGGGTGGGAATTCACGCCGTCCTAGGCTAAATCCAGTTCATTGTTGGGGATCCGTGGCTGATTTGCATCAGGGGGATGTACTATGGACGAATTAAGCAATAAGTCCCAGTTAGATTTAGATACTATGAATTGACGGGTCTTGATCTCTAATAAAGAAGGTATTGGGGCGTAGATAAGGGGTGGGAATTCACGCCGTCTAAGGCCGGATTGAGCAATACGTCCAAGTTAGATTTAGATACTATGAATGGACGGGTCTTGATCTTTAATAAAGAAGTTATTGGGGGCGTAGATAAGGGGTGGGGATTTACGCCGTATTGTCCAATATAGGATGGGGATTTGGGTGGGTCTGAAGGGTCAATATTTGGAGGATTGGGGGCCTCCGTGTCCCAACTAAAAACTTCTATGGGCATCATCTGAAATTTCAGGGTAATTTTCATGTGGTTTAGCCTTATCTTCAGCTTTTGGGGAACACTCGGCACGACCAGAGGCTGCTTGGTTTACTGTTTTGGGATCAGGGAGTTGCTCAAAATGTCTGTTAGATTTCAATGATCTAAATATTTTGATGGCAACTAGCCAAGAGGCTCTTTGATTTTTTGCAATTTTAGTGATCTTTATGGCGTCATAGGACAGCCCCGGTACCGTGTCGAGTGCTCCCCACCATAGTTGATGCATTTATAGGTGCGGTAAGTGCAGTCCCTTGAATGGTGGGGTTGGGCGCATTTGGCACAGGTCATAGAGCCTGTACATTTATTGATTTTGTGCCCAAACCCCTGGCACTTAAAGCACCTGATTGGTGGGGACACGAACTCCTCCACCTCAAAAGCCGTATACGTTTTATGAATCTTAAGTAAACTCGGCAAAGAGTCTCCGCCAAAAACAACCTTGATTGCCCCTGTCTGCCATATTTGTTTAAAAGGACCGATAGAGAGAGGATGTTTGGGACATTGTCTTTTTCGTCCACAAATTCTCTTTGGAGCTCCAATAGGTCTGTATCTATTGGAACATTATGGATAACTCCCTCTATGGTTGTGGTTGTGGTGGCAGGCGTGATCGTAAGGATCTCCAGGCCGTCGAATATAATTGGGCTTGATATGAAGATCAGCTGTTCTGCTTCCGATGACCTGGCTTCTACAAGGAGATCCCCAGATTTGAGGGGGATGACCCTATTGATATTTTGTGGGAATTTGGAGTAGATCAAGGAGGACAATTTAATAGTGGGTATAGCTTTTATTAGCTGTATACCCCTTGGCTCTAAAGTAAAATGTATGTTCCCAGTTATTGTGGGTGATGTGGTGGTTGTCACTGGCGGAGGCCGCGTCCCCGGGTTCTGCTGTAAGATTTTTGGATAAAGGCATTTTGAAGACAATACTAATTAGAAAAAATATACACAGTTTGTAAAGAGTCTTGGCTCTGTCTTAAATGAATAATGTAAAACACTAAAATCACAGTATATATTTACTCTAACTAACAAATACCAATAGCAAGGTTCAATTAACTATTTTTTCCCTTAACCCTATGTTAACACTATATTTAAGAGTATATATAAGTAAGAAACAGTATGTGTATAACACTATTATCACTGTCGAAACTATTAAGATCCTATGTACCTATGCACGTTATGCGTATCCTATACACTGTATAGAATTAACAAGCAAAACTAAATGTCAACGTACTCCTGATCAGCTGATGCCCTAATTTTAACTAATTTATTTAGAAACCAGAAGTGTATATAAAAGACGTTTTACCAACGTTTTGAATATGTATTTACTTTAAAAGCGAAGTTCAGTCTCAAAGATATCAACACTATCAAACACTACACTCGATCAGAAGCAACTATGTATCCAAAGCTTTGGCATGGAACATGAGGCCTTACCGGAAACGAAAGGAAACGTTTCTAAATAATGTAGTGGATAGTTTCGAAAATCCTCTATCACTAACAATGCTTCTAAGTACGAAATCAAAACTTTTCTATAGATATGTTGCATAAAATAACTAAACAAATGTATTATCTTATTTTATTAGATATATATTAGACATATAAGAGTCTTTTGTTAGCCAGATCTTATCAGAAACGAAAATAATTGTGAAGGGGAGATATACTTCGAAACTGTACACTCGCCTCTAGATAAAAATAGAGTCTAAAATAGACTATTGTGATTTGGGAGAATGTGTCAAATTAGAATAGTGTTCACCAAGATATAAAAAATACAGCCAATACTGGCGTAAACAAACTCTAGACTTCTATCGAAAGTCAAATAAAAAGTCAAAATAAAAACTAATATCCTCAGATAGAATTCAGTGTCCAGGGTATATCAAAAAATGTTGTGGGCTATACTGCGTGGCTGGATGGATTCACCACCCCTGTCACGAAGTAAAAACCGAAATTAAGCAGTCTAAGTTATTTGCTCCCTGATAATAATCAGAGAGCAAACATATAATGTATAAGACTGCTATATACCTAAACCCTAAACACTAAACCCTACCCGTAGATATTTAACATAGTAAAATAGTGTTCCCTACTTAAAAATAGAAGTAAAAAATTAATTCACACCAGTAGACCGGTAGACATTGACCGGTTGAGTGCATAGGTGGGATTCAAATCATTTCCCAATTTTTATCTCTATCAAACTAGCATCGGAAAAAATAACGCATGAAAACTATAATCAAGATAAATTTAACTACAATAAAGCTGATTGTGACCTATGTAATATTCTATGTCAAAAAATTAAACCCGAAGATCTTATATCTGAAGACATCAATATTTTTAATAATAACATCACTGATACAATTTTAAATATAGTTCACCAAAGCGTCCCTATCCACAATAATTTGCCTAGAAAGAAAAACTTCCAATGGTGGAATTCCGAATGCAAAAAAGCCGTTTAACGACGTAAATATATGCTAAATAAAGTTAAAAAAAGATCCATCGGAAACGAACTTACAACATGTTAAGCAAGCAGAATATGATTCAAAAACAGTCATTTCCAAATCAAAAAAAGGTAATTGGAAGAATGTATAACCTCATGTCCTTTAAAACAAACAAATACAAAACTTATTTGGAATAAAATAAATAGAATAAGAGTAAAATCTTTCACATCCATTCAACTCTTAAAATCCAATCCACCACGAACAAAGATAAAGCGGATCTATTAGCTAAACACTTGTCACAAATTTCGAGTAAAAACAATCTCAGTAATAATACCAATGACTATCAAAACACTTTCGAAAATAACTTCAATACTAAATTAAATGATCTAGATGAAGAGGGCGAATCAAATTATTTACTTAATACCCGCTTTTCTCTCTTCGAATTGAAAGATGCAATACATAGCAGGAAAAATTCAGAAGTGGGACCGGACAAAATATCATATACTTTATTTAAGAACATGCCTGACTCCACTCTTAATATTTGGCTATCCCTCTATAATAATATTTGGTCCTCCAAAACATACCCTGTTTCCTGGAGACTTGCTTGTGTTATTCCCATTTTAAAACCAAATAAAGACTCCAATGACCCTAAATCTTACCGCCCCATTAGCCTCACTTCCCATCCCAGTAAGCTTATGGAATTTATGGTAAAAACTGGCTTAGACCACTTTTTAGAATCCAAAAACTTAATAAATAAATTCCAATCAGGTTTTAGAAAGGGACGTAGCACCCAGGATCAACTAGCTAGACTTCAACACGATATTATCTTTGCCAAAAACATGGGCCATACAGTTCTAGCAATTTTTCTCGCTTTAAAGGCAGCGTTTGATCTTGCCTGGAATATAGGAATTCTATATAAATTATTCGACTTAGGTATTAGAGGTAATTGTTTTTTTCTTTATTACGGCATTCCTACAGGACAGGAAAATCATTGTAAAAGTTGGTGACTCACTTTCAGACGAGGAAACTCTCGAAAGGGCCACCCCTCAAGGATATATTATCTCCTCCCTTCTTTTTAAAGTACTGATAAATGATCTGCCAGATATACTAAAAGAATCAGGAATGACAATTAGTCAATTTGCAGACGACAGCAGCACTTGGATTAAGGGGAAAAATCTAGTTAAACTACAAACTAATGCCCAAAAGCTCTTAATTTAATTTGGGAATGGGCTAATAAATGGGGTTTTAAATTATCTCCTAATAAAACAGTAGGTATCATATTTGGCAACTCTACTAGAACTTCTTTAGACCTATATTTAGGAGACGCTAAAATTATATTCAATAAAACGGTTACATTTTTAGGCCTCATCTGGGACCGCCGACTAAATTTTTATACACTTATCTATAACCTTATAGCCAAATGTGAAAAAGACCTAAATTTATTACGTATGCTACAAGGAACAGATTTTCAATCGGACAGAAGATCTCTTATTATTTTATGTAAAACCCTCATAAGATCTAAAATTGACTACGGATCCAACGTTTATTCATGTGCTGCACCGTCCCTTTTAAAAAAGTTAGATATAATCCAAAATAAGGCATTAAGGATAGCACTGGGCGCGCTGAATTCAACACCTAAACATATATTAGAGCACGAATCTGGAGTTCTCCCCTTACACTTACATAGAGAAGAACAGATGCGGCGTTTCTGGGCCAGGACCCAAACGAGAAAATGATCAAATCCAGTTAATGAAATTTTTAAAACCACACACTGTAAAAATAAATTTCGGAAAAAATCAAAACCCTTTGGAACAACAATATTTAACCAGATACAGGAATACAAGATAGATAATATAAATATAGCGGACTTTAATTCTAGAGATATCCCACCATGGACTCTAGCTCCGCCAATTGTGAATATATCCATTACAAACAGTTTTAAAAAACAAAACAATCCTTTACTTATTAAACAAATATTTAATGAACATGTTGACAAAAAATATAATTTTTATGTAAATGTCTTTACTGATGGATCCAAGGATCCTGTCTCTGGACGTGTAGCATCTGCCTTCGTTATTCCCTTGAAAAATATTAGTAAAACAATTAGAATTTCTGATGGACTCTCTATTTTTACTGCAGAGCTGATGGAAATAATCAAGTCCCTTAAATGGATCACCAACAATAAACCTCCCAAATCAGTCATCTTCTCGGATTCCCGTTCTAGTCTTACTGCAATTAAAGATAGGACTAGTAAGACCAGACCTTATCTCTAATATTTTAATCTTACTCAATGAATGTAATATCCTAAATCATATAGTTCACTGAGAATGGTGTCCAGCTCATGTAACTATGTCTGGCAATGAAAAGGCCGACCTCGCATGCAAGGCAGGGCTGGATCACCCTACTATCGATAAGGATATTCCCTTCGGTCCTTCAGAAGAATAATATTGCATTCGTAAAAAAATAAATGAAAAATTAAACATTTATTTAACAAATCAAACCAATAAATTTACTATGTTTACCAGACATAGTTGCAATTATAGAAATCATGTCTTATTCTCTGAAATAAAATCATTAATAAAACTATAACACGACTTAGAATGGGATACAACCTCTTACCATCAAGTTTAGGCAGTTATATCATCAAAGATCTGGAAAATAATTGTACTTCCTGTTCTGTCCAATTCACCACTGAACACTTCTTACTTCAATGCAGTCAGCTAGATATAGAAAGGGAAGAATTAAAGGCAAAATTACAACAAAGCTAAATACTTTTTAATCTAAATAATATACTCGACCCTCAGAAAAGGCACAGACAACTGACATTCAGCGCCCTTGGTGATTATATTAAGGACACCCATTTCGAAAAGAAAATTTAACTCATGTAAGTGACTATATTCACCAAACGTATACGTATATAAGTTACAGTTCACAAATCTAGTGCAGAATCTTTATGGCCCCCATCCCCTATTCTTGTAACCTGATCATTATTCATTAATACCATGTGATGTGTAATTCATCATATAGTAATTCAGCCTCGTTATCACACCTTAGATCAACCTGTGGATTTCAGGTCGTATGTTTGAGATTGAAATCGCCTATCATTATTGTAGTTTTATTTGTATTTTTAAATAGATTTTGTAAGTTTTCTTCAGTATTGTGTTCCGTTGCTGGTACATAACAATTAATAATTTTTATGTTGCGTTTGGACCCAAAAACAGTTATCCCATTGACTTCCAATTTGCCTATGTTTTTTATTTTATATTCTATGAATTTAACCCCGTTTCTCACATAAATAGCCACCCCTCCTCCCTTTTTCTTACCGGGCCTGAATGTGTTAACCGGTGTTTGATAACCATTTAGTGAAATTATTTTGTTTTTCAGATGCGTTTCTTGTAGACATAATACATCAGGTTTTGGATTTGCGTTATCTAAAAAGTTCTGCAGTTCGGTCCTTTTTGTTGCTTCCTGACCACTTAATCCACGTGTGTTCCAAGACAGTTCTTTCTTTATTTTGGGTAGTATTTTGCGGAGAGCCGCTTTAACCTTAGCATTAATTTCTGCTTCATTATATGATCGTGGAGCGGTAACCTGGGGCCTGTGCATGGGTGTGGCCTTTTTGGCTAAAGGTTCAAACCCTGCTGATTTTCTGCATTATGTGCTTCTTGCATTTTGTTATTTTTAATTTCTATGTCCTTGATGTATTTTGGTAGGCAGGACAACCCTTGTAGGCAGCACTGTGCTGGTTCCCACAGTTTGCACAATGTTTGTGTTGCTTATTGATACACATAGTGGCTATATGGGGGCCAGCACAGTGGGGGCAAATGGATGTATGTTTTTTTGCATTTTTTGGTTATATGACCAAACATTTGGCAGTTGTTGCATCGGATCGGGGTCAAGAGAGCTGGTTCTACTGATATGGTTTTCCCTTGTTGCGATTTTATTTCAAATGGGATGTTTGCGGAGTTAAAAGTAACCTTTATTGTGGCCGACGGTTTGAGCGTGCCATTCACGTTGTCAAATCCTCTGTATGCACTAATAATGTTATTATGTTTCGCATTTAGAAGCTTTTTCAATGCCTCTTCTGTTTGGGCTTGCACAGCATCCATGATTATCATACCTTTTGATTGTTTTTGCCTGTTGTTACTTTGAAATCAAATTGTGCAAATTTAAAATTGTTCGCGTGCTCCATTTTTGAGGCGTTTAGTCTAAATTGTGGGAGTTGACCTGGTACCTGTGCTAGGGCCTCACAGTATGTGTGGCCCACATGCTGTACACATTGTGTAATTACTGCCTTCAATTGGTCCATTGGGAAGGCCCGCTGGATTGTTGTCAGGGTGATGACAATCCATAGGGCGTCCACCAGTGTATCCGATTGTTGGCTTGTTTTTGCCCTGGGTTTTGTTTTCGTTTGCCACCCCCTTCCTTGTCATTGCTCTCTGACCGCACCCCCTCGGCAACAACTGTTTCCTGTGTTTGATTGGTTTGTACAGGCTCATTAATAGGACCCCCCCTCTATTGAGTCAAATCTATCCAGTATCTTTACCAGTTGTGCAACTGATATGTCTACCCCATTCTGCACTAGACTTCTATCTCTATTTACCCTACTTTTATCCAGGCTGCTATCTCCTACCTCTATATATACTGGGCTTTATTTACTGGGCTACCCATGCTACCCAAACTATCATTACTGCTGTCTAAACTTCTATCCCGTTTAGTGCCTAACTTTCCTAGTGTTGTTAAATTAGGCGTACTTGCCATTAGTGGCGCTCTTAAGTTGAGGGCATCTTTGCCTTTTTTGCCTGTTCCAGCCCTAGTTGGGGTGGCCTTGACCCTATAGTTCTCTATTAGAACATCCGCATATGTTGGTTTAATTTACCCTTCCATTCTACTATATTCTATTCTATTCTCTCTTGTTTACTTTGATATATATTGTATGTATGGACCTACTTACTGATCGGCTTGACCTAGTTTAGATGATCTTTATATTACTATATCTACTTACTGACCCTTCTGAATTATCATATATGACATTGACCTATTCGTGATTCGACCTTGTCCTACTTTGACCTAGTTATTGACCAACCGTTTTGACCAAGTTTAATGTTAGATTTTCTAAATGCGCGCGGACCGGATATAGGGCACCTATATCTGGTTTACGTTAGATTATTACCTTGGTTTGCTATCTAACTGCTTATTTTCTACTTATCTACTTATCTAATACCTATTATTATCTTGTACTGTTTTACTACCGTTTTATAAATGATTTTAGTCAGTAAATGGTTATTTATATGGTGATAATAGATGTTTTGATTTGATTTGGTGTACTAGATATCTCTCGAGTTTTTGCTCAAGTTATCTCTGTACATCAAATCATACCATATACTTTCTTACTTTTACTGGCTTTCTGTATCCTTATTGTGTGGTAGTATTGCACTTTTATAGTACTGTTATGTTTCCAATGTTGTTCACTATTTCACTAGTTTATATTCCACAAGTTCACAAATTCACAGATCGCGTTATGTCACTTAATTCACTGTAATCCTTACTGTTTTTATCACTATATCCTTTCAGTTTATAACCCTGACTTAAAACTTTCCTATTTTTCCTATCAGTCTATTAGTCTAATGCCCAACATCACTGATCGATCTGATCGATCTCTTTAGGAGCGAAGAGACACGACCACGCAAACATAAACACAAAAGTTATCCCTGCCACTTATTGTTTGCGGGTTTATGGTATAGGTCAGGTCAATGTCATGGCGGGCGGTCAAGGTCGAATTGGTAAATTTGTTGACTAGTGCGGACCGGATGGAAAACGCCTTGTTAAAATCACCAGATATATCATTAATACATATGCACAAAAATAGCTGTAACATACCTATGCTAATAAAGTACTATTTCTTTAATGAACAAATATTACCAGATACTGCTATGCACGCATATCTTATGTCGGCAGATTTAGCCCATAAGGCAAACTTTGATACAGTAGACAATACACTAGGCAGTGACCACTTCCCAATAGTAATTAAACTAAACCTTACGGCGGAATATGAACCCTTTAAAATGCAAGCAAAATGGAGGATAAATAAAGCTGATTGGACCCAGTTTAGGCAGATCTGCAAAGACAAATTTCAATTTAAACTTGACAATTTAGACTTAGAGGGAAATCATGAAAATATTATTACAGAACTTTCTGAAGTATGCTCTATAACAATACCAAAACAAGAAAATAAGATCAAAAATACTAAGAAAATATGCCCATGGTGGACAGAACAATGCAAAATAAGCATAAAAAAGGAGAGAACGCTATGAAAGACTATGCCAAAAACAAATGTCCGGCAGCATATGCAATTTATAAACTAACACGAAACGAAACGAAAGATACAATTAAAAAGGCAAAAACTAATTGCTGGCAAAATTTCATTTCTAAAAATCAATCATAGAACTAAATCAAAAGACATCTGGGATATAGTTAACCGATTTAGGGGGGAACCAGCACAAACAATGCCAACGCTAATATAAGTATATATATAATGAGAAGGAGAAAGCTAATACGCTAGCAAAACATTATCAGAAAGTAAGCAGCAATGAGGAACACAAACAAGAATTCCTAATAATAAAAAAATCTATGGAAAACATTCTTGACAATAAAATGCAAACACAAGATAGTCATATAGAAATAGAATATAATAAAGAATTACTCTGAACTAGAACAGGCATTACAAAATTGCAAAAGTACGTCCCCTGGTGAAGATCTTGTACATTATGAAATGATTAAACAACTACCGGAAAATGCAAAATTGAAACTAATAGAACTATATAACCATTCCTGGGCAAATGCAATATCGCCAGAAAGCTGGAGCGAATCTGTTATAATACCGATACTCAAAATAGACAAAGATAAACACCTTCCGGCTTCCTATAGACCAATAGCGCTAACTCCAGTATTGTCAAAGGTCATGCAAAAAATGGTTAAACCAAGATTAGTAAACTATGCTGAGAAAAACAATCTAATATTTAAATATCAATCCGGTTGTAGAACTAACAGATGTAACTAAAACAAACATTAAGGACCATGCACAACTATCGCAATTTGTAGATGATGGGGGAATGTGGTCGACGTCTAGAAGTCAAATTAAACTTATTAAAATGGGCCAAGAAATGCTAAAGGTAATAGAGGACTGGTCTTTAAAATGGGGACTCACGATAAACCCAGACAAAACACAAGTGTTACTGGTATCAAAAGAAGGATACCCTGAGCGAAAACCACATTTCCCCACAATAACGCTATGTGATAAACGATTAGAATACGCGTCCTATGCTAAATTTCTCGGTATGTACTTTGATAGGCACTTAACATGGGGAAAACATATAGAATACGTAGTCAATAAATGCAATAAGGATACAAACCTAATGAGATTGCTAACAGGTACAGACTATGGTTCAGACAAAAAGTCCCTACTCTTACTATATAAAGCACTAATACTCAGCAAAATTAACTACGGTAGTATTGCATACGCGTCGGCGTCAGAACACAAACTCAAAAAACTACAAGTTATTCAAAGCAAAGCGCTGCGAATAGTTACAGGGGGAAACAACCCAATTGCAGTTCTAGTAGAATGCGGGGAACTACCCTTGAATCTCATACGCGAAGAAAACATGCTTAAATATTGGGCACGAACAAATAGGCTAGGAGATAAATTACCAGTAAATGACCTAATTACCGAGGTAGGGATATTTGAGCATAAAAAAGTTAAAACGCGAGTAAACGCGCCATATACGCAAACTGTGCAAGTTCTATTGGAAAAATATAACCTACAATATATACGAATTCAGGAACCAATATTCCCATCAATGGTAAATATGCAAACTATTAAGCCGTGTTTTGAACTGCAAGAGATAATAAATAAAAAAATAAAAAACACCAACAAACGAGGCTAAGAAAATTACGATGAACTTATAGAAATCAATTACTCTGACCACATCAAAATATTTACCGATGGTAGCAAAGACCCGGGAAAAAACCTAGCTGGATCAGGCGTAATAATATACAGTCCGGACAACAAAATAATCCATATGCTAAAAATTTAACTAGACCATAGGTTATCTGTATATACAACGGAACTTTAAGCAATATATGCTGCGATTACATGGGTAAACATGACTAACACAAAGAAAGTAGTAATTATAAATGACAGCCTCAGCGCACTCCAATCAATAGATAAGGGGAGGTCCCAAACGAGGCAAGATCTAATAGTAAAAATTATGTATGCCATCAAAAATGCAGTAAATAATAATAGAACAATTGAGATGACCTGGGTCCCAAGCCATGTAGGAATAACGGGCAATGAAGCAGTGGACCTTATTGCAAAACAGAGTTCCATAAAAGGAAGTCTCATACCCCTTAAACCCGGAGTAAAGGAAGTCTATAGTATCATAAAAAGTAATATCAACAAGAATGGTTCAATATATGGAAGAATAGTAAAACGCAAAGAATAGATCTACATCCTCATACGCCACCGGAAATAGAACAATACAATGATAATATACTCTTAGACGTTATATACACGCGGCTTAGGTTAGGGCGCACAGGAATAGGCTCAGAAAGATACGATAAATTAAGGAACAGAAACTGTAATGACTGTGGGCAGCCAGAAACGTTTGAACACATCTTCTTTGACCCAACGCGATTATGTCCGCGCTATAAGGAACAACGAATCGAGCTACAAGCAGAACTGCTAGAGCTGGGTCTAACAGTAATTGACAAAAAACACACTATTATTTCCTATAAAGTCTGTTATGGAGAAAACAAGGACATCAGTTTTCAAATTTATCAAAAATTCTAAGTTGGATACAATAATATAAACAGTAAATTAACGGCCCCTTGCCCCATGGTATGTATGTCAAATGGCATACAAATGGCATACACATAACAGATATTATCATGCAGAGTGTGTATGTCAGGAGACTCACATACACTTAATGACATGATATCAGCTGGTATACACATAACAGTCATTTTCATGCAAGAGTGTGTATGGCAGCTGAACTACATGACTATGAACATAGGGTCGAGGGGTTACTGACAAGGTCACTGCCTATGGCGCCATCAGTTTTAGGTGTACCAATACAGGTCCACGGCCAAATCTTCCATCCTTCCTGACACTCGGTAACAGACTGGTGGTGTAACTCTCCCCGGGACTTAGCTTATTTAGCGCCAGGTAAGGGAAGTGATGGGGACGATGCAGTATATGTAGATATAAAATAAAATGAAGTATCTTGCCGGTATCACGAGATGGGTAGGGGTTGTGTAAATAATAGTGATATACAGTATGAATTATAACTATAGTATTCATAAACATTATGTAGGTCTATCATGGGTCCTAACACATCGCACGGTGGGGAAGCGCTCCCTAACCAATGCCTAAATTATGAAGGAACTACACCTACATAGTAGGCGAGTCTCTCCACTGACACAAATGCAGCGAGTACTCGCTGCAGCCAGCGTTATCAAGTCTAGGCTCGAGTAAGACTTAAAAGATATGGTGGTGCGACAACTCTGTGAGGTGTTTCAAAAAGATAGGGCATATAGGTAACGTGTGGGCATATAGGTAACGTGTAAATAGTAAACATGTAGAAAACAGGCCAAGAAAAGTAGCCAATAGAATAAGTATTAATAGACATGCAATCCCGATTATATAGATATTGATAGTTAGTATGCGCTGCATGTCGGTTAACCCCCGAGAGCGGTGAACCCCCACTCCCGGGACTGATATGCAGAACATAACTTACAAGCAAAATATTTATGGAACGCCCAACACGACTTTGATGGTCCATTATATTGTGGTCACTTTTCATTATGATGTGGTTACTTTCCATTATGATGTGGTCGCTTTTCATTATGATGTGGTCAGTTTACATTATGATGTGGTCTGTTTTCATGATGATGTGGTAAGTTTCTATTATGATGTGGTATGTGTGGTCACGTGTTTTTTCTTCAAATAGCGCCATCTATTGACACTGCTTGCGAAATTCAAAATGACGACAATGATAGAAATCCTAAATTATATTAAAGTATCCGATGAAGCTCGTGTAAGATTTTTAGAAGAAGGGTATCTTTTCATGCGATTAACACATTGCAACAATAATTAACTATTTTACAGCGAGTTATTTGAGAAATTGTATTGCGGTGTCGAGGTACAAAACGTATGGTTTAAATTCACCGTGTATATATCGGCATAGTCTAAAACCTGGGATGGAATGGCATTAGAATGCCATTATGGTATGAGATTTTGATTCCAATCGCATTCCATTCTGCTCTAAATTTGATGTGGTCATGATAAGTATATATTGAAAGTTTGATGAAGAAATATGGAAAAATGAGAAAGTTATAGGCAACGTTAAGTTTGCGTATTAACCCATATAATGACCTTCAGTCTGACCTTGACGTTTAACATTTTTGTATGGTCGTATTGATGTGGTCATGATGAGTATATATTGAAAGTTTGATGAAGAAATATGGAGAAATGAGAAATTGTTAGGCAACGTTAAGTTTTCGTATTAACCCATATAATGACCTTCAGTTTGACCTTGAGCTTTAAAATGTTAGTATGGTCATGTTGATGTGGTCATGACGAGTATATATTGAACGTTTAATGAAGAAATATTGAGAAATGACATAGTTATAGCCAACGTTAAGTTTGCGTATTAACCCATACAATGACCTTCAGTGTGACCTTGAACTTTTACATTTGAGTATGGTTATGTTGATACTCATCATGAGTATACTCATGATGAGTATATAGTGAAAGTTTGATGAAGAAATATGGAGAAATGAGAAAATTATGGGCAACGTTAAGTTTGCGTTTTAACCCGTATAATGACCTTCAGTGTGACCTTGACCTTTACATTTTAGTATGGTCATGTTGATGTGGGCATGATGAGTACATATGGAAAGTTTGATGAAGAAATATGGAGAAATGACAAAGTTATAGCCAACGTTAAGTTTGTGACGTACTGACAGACTGACGGACGGACGATAAAGTGCTCCATATGTATCGCATTTTCTTCGATAAGGCGACACAAAAAGTACTACTTTTTTCCATATGATAATGTTGTATGTTTAAGATTAATTGGGCGTGGATAATGTTTTATTTTTATTTTGGGAAAACAATTTGAAACAAACTTTTTGATTGTCAAATTTATTTTCAAAACGTTTGCCGCAACCCTCCCCCCATCCCACAACTCCTCCTAATAAGTGAAACTTTCCTATGCCCATGAAAGACAGGCACATAAACAAATATATTTGTTTTCTAACTGAAACCATATTCTTAATACGATTTTGTTTATTCCAATTAGGAATTGATGTACTTGATCGTTTTCATATGCATGTCATTTTTTTTAGCCCAGCCGTTCAAAAACATACGAGCCCAAATGACGCTAAACATAGATAAAACTTGTAAAGGCCTAACCAACGATCTTATACAAGCTGTATATATGTTTGTAGTATGGTATTGTGTACTCAGTGCCCCTGTCTGCGCGTGCTGTCTGTGCTCTAACTTCCATAAACGTAAAGCTCCGCCCCTTTATTGTTTGTACTGAATTGTTTGCATGACATTCATACAAGACAATTTCAACAACCATACTATAATGCTATGATAATGTGCACTGACTTTGTTCGTTTGTGTATGCCATGTACATATGTCAATGTGTGTGTGCGCGCGCTCTCGCGTGTCTGTGCGTGCGTCCGTCAAACTCGTTTAATAAATTCAATATTAAACGGGCACTCATGTAAAATCCTGTATAAGTATATGTCATCTCTTAGTTTTTCACTGGCAGTTCCGATACATGATTGATAGTTTTATCATTTGTATTTTGTGTATGTGCAAATCTTTCCTTCCTGTGATTGCGTTTTGGCTTTTAATTGTTTTATAACTAAAACGTGAGAATATGGTCCTATAGAAATCACAGTACCCAAACGCAATGACATCGTAGACCCGCATAGTGGTGAAATGAAGACTGCGTTACCGACTTTGAACGGTCGGTAGGCAATAAGGCCAACAGGTTAAAGGAAGTACATCAGGATTGGTATTCGTTTTAGAATTGTTATACATTAGATATGTATTTAATTGATTAAAATAAACTAAATGAGCAATAAACCCAAAAACGAAATAGCAATTATCACATAAAATAAACAACCAAAAGAAGGTATTTCTTAACTATAGTTACGATCCAGGGATAGCTATTTTAAACTTGGCGGTAAAAAAAATGTCAATGCTTTTCAAAAGGACTAACATGACGTATTGTAATTTATAATTATTAATTATTGCTTTTTATTATAAGAAACTGTTAATTTCCCATCTACATGTATATCATTTTCTGTTTTAAATTGGTAATTGTAAAGCTTTTTTAAAATAGATTTATCCACAAAGCCTGATCTACTCCCTTTAAGGTTAGCTTGTCTCGATTTTATGTGTACACCGTCATTGCTAGTATCATGTCTTCAGCGCCCAAATTGAAAAGACAACGTAAACAACCCTAAATCGCTAATAATAAAGACAGATCATATCCGTAGAAATTAACTAAATATAAACTAAGATTGTGTTGTAAAGCTATATAAAATATACATAATTAGAAATACCTTAGGCTGTGATTTTTTCAGTACGATTCATGATGATACTGAACAACCACTGCGGGGATACATGATGTATCCAGAATTGTGAACAACCAAAGCAGTCTCAGCCAAATAGAAAAACAATCTAGGGTACGACAAGAAGACTTAACATAAGAAATTACTTTAATCCTGGCTAATACTTGGAGGTTATATATGTATTTAGAAAATTACAGATCTATCACATTGAATTTTTGTTCCCATGCTTTCCTGATAATTAGATAATCAAATAGACCCTTAATAAACCTATTTCACACATTTGCATTGTGTCTTTCTTCCAGATTCGTTCCATATTTTATCATATACATGTGTCACAGACTAAAAATATGGAATGGGAATTTAGAGCAGAATGGTATGCGATTGGAATCAAAATCTCATACCTTAATGGCATTCTAATTACATTCCATCCCAGGTTTTAGACTATGCCGATTATACACGGTGAATTTAAAGCATACGTTTTGTACCTCGACACCGCAATACAATTTCTCAAATAACTCGCTGTAAAATAGTTAATTGTTGTTGCAATGTGTTAATCGCATGAAAAGATACTCTTTTTCTAAAAATATTACACGAGACTTTAACATAATTTAGGATTTCCATTAGTGTCGCCATTTTGAATTCCGCGAGCAGTGTCAATAGATTTTTGAAGAAAAACCACGTGACTACACATACCACATCATAGTAGAAACTTACCACATCATCATGAAAACAGACAACATCATAATGTAAAGTGACCACATCATAATGAAAAGCGACCACATCATAATGGAAAGTAACCACATCATAATGAAAAGTGACCACATCATAATGTAAAGTGACCACAGCATAATAGAAACTTACCACATCATAATTAAAACAGACCACATCATAATGAAAAGCGACCACATCATAATACAAAGTAACCACATCATAATGAAAAGTAACCACATCATAATGAAAAGTGACCACATCATAATGTAAAGTGATCGCATCATAATAGACACTTACCACATCATAATGGAAAGTGACCACATCATAATACAAAGTAACCACATCATAATGGAAAGTAACCACATCAAAATGAAAAGTGACCACATCATAATGAAAATTAACCATAAAGATTAAGCATAGGAAACCAGATGGGGATAGTGTCAGCTTGTTTGAGTACGGGCCCAAATACTAGCTTAACATTTATAATCAAACAAACCCCGTCTGGATAGATATAACATATTAACATAACCACCAGCACAGATACTTATAAGTATGCAGGTATAGATATATGCAGTAATAAGTTTAAATATGTGTAAATAAGAAAATACACCATCATATATAAACAACGAGCTGACAAACAAGTAAACCAGTAAGACATGTCAAAGCTAGAAGATAATGTAAATTAGTAGTCGACCAGTATTATTTAATTATACGTGTATGTAAATACTATATGTAAAGGAACAAATCACTTATAATCACGAGATGGCAGACAAAGAGGTACGTATACAGAACCCTAACCAACAAGTACCATATATACATATAAGAGACTGACCAAAACATCTTGTTGCACCCTCTGTAAATAAAACCTTGATAGATAAACTATTATATAAATGCATATTTACCAATAAAGGTTATTTGCCCAAATCCAAAATGTAAATAATAATCTAAAATGAGGTCGTTTTATGTGTCTATAAACCAGCAAAAGGTATGGTCAATCAATAATGGGTTAGAATCTCACTAATATGTCAGTATAATGCGCCTAGATGTCTTGAAGATGGAGGCCGGACCTGCAACGCCAACCTATCTACGTTAGCGCGGTCAACGGCCCAGGGGCACAAGTTGTCACAAACCTAAAGTGGGTGGCACACGTGCACCTGGCCACCTTCAAGAACCATCAAAACATCAACGCATTCGAGATTCAACCTACAAGACGACATCACCCAGGGAAGCCCCCACCGGTGAAGCTCCAAGCCTCCCCCAAGTTGATCCAAACTGACCACGTCCAGACACTAACCAAGCCTCGTGCCCCGAGGCATAAAACCCAAATACACCAATACACACCTTTGGTATGCAACTGCTGACCCTTGAATTTTAATAAGCCACAGCTACGTAAAAAGCGAGCTGCCCAACAACCCCACAACCCAGACCATTAAAAATAAATACGGCACCTTGTCAGTATGCGTATACCCAATCACCGCCCCAAAACCACAAACCAGGGTCCGTGGCCCCATAAAAGCGGGCTATGGCCACTGGATTTTAATATAAATACGGTACTAGGCCAGGCAACAAGCAGGGCAGTACGCGTATTCCACATCGCCCCACGGCCCGTCATCCCAGGCCAAACCATATATAACAAGTAATGCAGTTGCGGACCCAAACACACAGTTAAAAAAAAAGCTTAAAAAACCACCAAACACACCCATAACCATAGCGCGCAAAATTAGGTTAAATTAACCGCCAGTGCTATGATAGTATATTTGGCAGACAATTCAGACACTTTGGTCGACTCTGAGGCGGAGTCATTCAATTTAAAATTCAAAATCAAAATCTTTTCAGTCCAAACATAATGCCGAGTCAACGGGGGATTCTTCCCAGGGGCTCATATTGTAAAGGGACTATAAACCTTAGAAAGAAAGAGAAAATGCAGGGATAAAGTAGGTCAGGTCAGTGGATCAAGGAAGGTCACGGTCGATGTTGAATAGTAATAATGGAATATGTGTATGTATTAGCTCAAATATGGGCCTGGGTAAGCAGAAGCAGGAATATAAGGATGTATAGTATTACTATTATTATTATTAATATGTATTTATATTATGTAAACAACCAGTAAAGTAATGGTCCGTAGTCACAAAAAGAGGTAGGGTAGAAACATAATACCACGAGATGGCAGTCAACAGGTATGTACAAACACGTATAACAAACTCTCTTTCTACCACCACATACACAAGAGTGATCAAAACCATTAAACTTTGTGTAAATAATGTTGTGTTAATTGATTTTTGTTCAAAAAGCATATATTTTTATAAATTCAAAAATAAAGGCTTAATGCCCAAACATAAGGAAAAAATCCCTAATTGGGGCCGTTTTGTACAACCTTGGTCACTCTATATATGGTATGAGAACTAACAAAAACAAGTATAATGCACCATGATGTCTTGAAAAGGGAGGTCCTAGCAGCCGGCGGCAAACTGTATACAAGAAGACCATCAGCCAGAGCGCGACGACCAACCAAACATCGAGAATCAACGACCGCCCAAGGGCACTTGCTGTTTTACACCTCAAGTGTATTGCACAAGTGCGTCTGGCCATCTTCAAGACTCAACTACCTACGCATACAACATTTCTACCATATGACGACGCAGCGAGCCAGACACACCTGGTGGGGATGGGGAACAGGGCCTCTCTACACTACTCCAATACTACTTGTCGGTTGAACGGGAAGCCATCTTCGATCCTACTTGCAAGCAATCAAGTTGACAGATAAAACCAATAATAGAAAACGGGCGACCTGTAGAAACGGTCGCTGCGTATCCCACGTCACCTTAAACAAACAAGCCCATTAAGTGTAAATACGCGCGACCTGTAAAAACGGTCACGTATCCCAACCCAAAATCCCCGGCCCAATAAGGATAAATATGGGCGACCCATGTCAAAAGGTCGCATCATATCTCGAATCGTCCTGAAATACGCGCGACCTGTAAAAACGGTCGTGACGTATCCCAGCCCAAAAGCCCCGGCCCAATAAGTATAAACATGGGCGACCCATGTCAAAAGGTCGCATCATATCCCGCATCGTCCTGAAATAGGTGCCCCATAAGTATAAATACTGGCGACCTAACAAAAGGTCCTGGCGACCTAACAAAAGGTCGCATAGTATCCCTCATCTCCTATTAATGTTATTATTTATGTGCAAGTAATACCAGCCGTTCACAACACATTTACAGCCAATCATAGAAAGCCAGTAACGAGAAATTAGGTTGAATTAACCGACAGTGCTGGTTTTCTTCTTTGATAACATGTTTAGAAACTTCGGCGGACTCTGTGGCGGAGTCATCAAAATTAAACAAAAATTCAAAATTATACCCATTTACAGTCCACACATTATGCCTGGGCGTACCGGGATTCTCTGGTGTCCATATAGGCGGAGGGACTATACTCCTTAGAATCACACACACACACACACACACACACACACACACAGACTTAATGTACATATGAAGTCCGGAAAGCGCAATTGTTTACGGACGGACGGACAGACAGACAGACAGACGGCGACGGACGGACGGACAGACAGCCGGACGGACGGACGACCCCATACAATAATACGTCCCGTTTTTCAAACAGGCGTATTAAAACCGAATTGTTTACGGACGGACGGACGGACAGACAGACAGACGGGGACGGACGGACAGACAGCCGGACAGACGGACGACCCCATACAATAATACGTCCCGTTTTTCAAACGGGCGTATAAAACCCGAGTTACACAAAGTTTATCACCTACTGGAAATAAGATAAAATCTCAACATCTCTGAAATGGATAATTATGAATTAAGTCTCTCAAATGACCTAAAGACTTCTAAACCACGTGCCGCAGCTGCTATGAAAGCCAGTGGCTTATCACAGACCAGTGAGCATTTTAAGTATTGTGTCCAGACTTTTGAAAAAGCTGTCTATTCACAGGTTGAAGAGTTTTTAGTTAAGAATACTACTCTGTATGAATTTACAATCTGGCTTCAGGTGTTCTTACTCTACAGGCACATCATCATTCTTATTCGTTCTTCAGATCATATCAGGGGCATTATATTGCTAAAGGATTATACAGAGGGGTGTTCATGTAAGATCTACAAAAGGTCTTTGATATAGTTGACCACCACAACCAGGGGCGTAGCTAGAGCTTGAAAGAAGTGCAAGCAACCGAGATCAAATGGTCGCGGTCGGGAAGGTTGTGTTTGTGTGCGGTGGGGGGGGGGGGGGGGAGGGGGAGGGTGGCGGGGGGAGGGGTATCCCCTTCCTATTTTTTAAAGGTGGTTCGGGTTCTCTCCAATATTTTGTTTATTTTGTTTAGATAAATTGGTGTTTTTAAGCACGTTTGTAGACAGTACCAAATGCATCTTTTGACATCACGCTGCCGATTCTTAGTGTAATCTAATATATAGGAAATAGCATAGGGATACAATAGCATAAATATGAAATACATTTATAAAATATTATTTTAATAAAAGTACGCATATGACTATATATCAACACTTGATAATAACCCAAACTAAATATATTTAACATATGTGTAAAGGCGTGTATATTTGAAATTATATATAAAAGCAGCAGTTAAGCTAAAAAAAATTAAGATAGTGATTTCATACATTCACATAAGTATCAAAATCACCTCGCCTGTTTTTGGAAAATCGAACGGGAAATGTAGCATTCATGTATCCCAGTGACCCAAAAATTTCAAAACAAACAAAACAAAACAAAACAAAATAAGTAAGAGGCAAGACATGTGATACCACAAACATAAATTGTTGACAATGGGTCAGTGGCAAAATGGTCGCTTGTGGTTTTAGCCAGGTTCTAGGGTGCACCAAACCTCACTCTTACCCTATTGTCATCTCTTTAAAACCGGTTGGTGTAAATACAGAAATCACCACTAGGCTTTATCTAACAAACAGGTCATATAAGTATAGCACAAAGACGATCGTGTATATACCAATATAAAAAAGAATATAGAAATTCACAAAGCAAGTACTCTATGACTTGGCAGAAGCCAGAACAAAAAATAAAATAATTGTTTGTCACGTGTTTGTAGATTGAATGTCAAAATCGCCGGCTATATCGATACCTTCCTGGTAAAGCGATGTATTCGAATAAAATCTATTCTCTCGCACACCTTCATTGAAATCACATGTCTCTTTTTAAAGAAAGGTTTAACTAAATACTGTACTCTGATAGTGCACCTCTAGAGAAGATGAAATGATAAGAATAAGCTCTATTTATTTTTGATCTCTTGATGCACTGGGTATTTCAACCGGCTTGAACAAATGTTTATTTGTTTTGTTCTTTCTTTCTTTTTTTCCTATTGCTACCTTTTCCTACCTTTTTTAGCTCTACTGGCCAAGGGCCAGCAGAGCTTATTGGATATTGTGTTGTCCGTTGTCTGTCGTCTGTCGTCCGTTAACTTTTACCTCGTTAAGACGATAGGGCCTTCATTTTTAATCCGATCTTTACCAAACTTTAACAGATTGTTAATATCAATGAAAGCTCGGAAAAATTCGAAAACCAGCCAGATCGAACCAGTAACAGCGGAGTCATGGCCCTTGACTTAGTTAAAAATGCTGTATGTTGCCTCGTTAAGACGATAGGGGCTCCATTTTTCATCCGATCTTTACCAAACTTTACCATCTTGTTAGTATCAATAACAGCTTGGATAAGTTTGAAAACCAGCCAGATCAGACTAGCAACAGCGGAGTTATGGCCCTTGATTTAGTTAAAAATGCCATATTTTGCCTCGTTAATACGACAGGGTCTTCAATTTTCATCCGATCTTTACCAAACTTTACCAGATTGTTACTATCTATCATTGAAAGCTCCGACAATTTTGAAAACCAGCCAGATTTGACCATTTACACCGGAGTTATGGCCCTTGATTTTCTGAAATATGCTATATTTTGGCCTCATTAAGAAGAAAGGGCCTTCCTTTGGCCAGATTTCATTGAATTGTTTTTTTTCAGGGATGATCAGTACCTATCGTCACCGTGTTCCGGTTGAATGATTTTGGCGGAGTTACGTCCCTTTAAAGGTTTTAATACACACAGTTTGTCCTGACCAGTTCTCCTGAACCCTGGCCGGATTTAAACGAAACTGTTTAGGGATGATCAGTTCCAGGTCTAGTTGTGCAAATCTTTGCCGTGTTCCGGTTGAATGATTTTTGGCAGAGTTATCTTCCTTTGAAGGTTTTAATACACAAACTTTGTCTGGACTATTCTCCTGAACATCTCCCCACATTTCAAGGAAACTTTACAGGGATGATCAGCACCAAGCTTAGTTGTGCATATCATCGTCACATTCCGGTTAACAGATTTTTGGTGGAGTTATGGCCCTTTAAAGGTTTTTGATAGACAAACATTTTCCGGGCTAGTTCTCCTGAACCCCTGGCTGGATTTTAACGAAACTTGGTCAGTATCAAGCCTAGTTGTGCATATCATCGCCATATTCGGGTTGAATGATTTTTGCAGAATTTTGCCCCTTTAAAGGTTTAAATAGAGAAACGTTGTCCAGATTAGTCTGTTCTGAACTCCTTGCTGGATTTCAACGAATCTTGATGGGGATGATCAGTACCAAGCCTAGTTGCACCCATCATTGCCGTGTTCTGGTTGAATGAATTTTGGCAGAGTTATGAGCCCTTAAAGGTTTTAATACACTAACTTTGTACAGACTAGTTCTCCTGAACCTCTGGCTGGATTTCAACGAAACTTGTCAGGGACAATCAGTACCAAGCCTAGTTGCGTATATCATCACCATGTTCTGGTTGAACGATACTTGAAAGAGTTATGGCCCCTCGTGCATAAACTTTATCTTTAGCATGTAGAGCGTCCACAGGCCCTCTTGGGCCTCTTGTTGAAATTCTGATGTGCAAGCAGGTGATATCTAGCTACGCCCTTGACAACATCAGGATCATTGAAGCTTCAATAAAGTATCCTGACAACATGTTATTTGGAAAGGGATTCATTCAACTGGCTGGTTTATGTCACATTTAAGTAATAGAAAACAAACCGTAAGTGTTAATTATGTGTATTCTAATTATGAAACTGTAACCTGTGGTGTTCCTCAAAGCAGCAGAGCTCTTTTACTGTTATGCTGATGACAGTGCAATCTTGTTTTCTCACAATATAATATCAATTTGAAAACTTGATTTTTCACAATAGGCTTATAATGACAACTCTGGGTAGAGATTGGGTATTTCTGAGACGTTGACAGAGATTGTATGTGCATGCAAAGAAAGACAACTCTGGGTAGAGATTGACTCTATACATGTATCCATAACCTGAAATAAAGAAGACGACCACCAGCACCGTTATAACGAATCAACAACATTAATGGTGAGAGGTTTACTTTGTAAGCGTTCATCGTTATATTTTTATGTAAATTCATTCTACAATATATTTTACCAAACCACATGAGTACTCTTTAATCCTGGAGACAGGTATGGTACACAAAAGGTAAACAAACACGTGACGTCCGTGTCCACGTCAAAATAACTGTAATTTCGTTGAGGTGTACTTACTTGGTTCGATATCATACGTAATATGTTTACACATTTCTAAACCTTCTCATTTTCAATTTGTTTTATTTTAATTCCTCGTCTCTAAAGTGAAAATCATCATTAATTTTTTTTGACACCAACATCTGTCAAGATTGTCATATGTCCCTTTAAATCCATACAGCTTTTTAAAAACTTCTTGCACCCTTATATCGACATGACAACTGTGTATGTTCCAATCAAAGTAGGTCAAATTGGATATGAATGACCTTGAACTATACATTTCACTGTTAATTTACATAAGATCTCAAACAATCGTGTCAGTATGGGTAATCCGAGTCTTCTCTGCTTCTCTGACCCACAGACCTAATAACAAATTATTATTAATATGTCTGTGTCTGACCGTACCAGCCCTTTTTTACGATTTTGATATTTCTTCTGGCAGTGTACGGTCAGAGGAACTCCTATAGTAAAAACACCTGCGAGGGAGAGGAGCTACCAACAGTGTCTACGGCGTCGTGTCAACTATTTACAATACTTTAGACAAACTAATCCATTAATTAATGTTTAATATACCAAGCTGCAGTGATACAAATGCATATTTATCGATTGTAGTCCCCCACAACAAACATTTATGTTTTCAAGTACCGAAATGTTTCCAATATCCGATACAACTTTAATTAGTTTAATAAAACACATATTTCGGTTCAGAGAGGTAAATAAATATATTGATGACCGTACATAGCCAGAAGAAAAAAAGGGCTGGTACGGACAAAGAAGACTCAGATTACAGTATGG
>JAWPHD010009423.1:0-104081 GCA_037043455.1 Cyrtodaria siliqua | reverse complement strand
TGTTTTTGTGCGTGTTTCCGGTTGACGGTTGTCCTTGTTCGACTTTTATTTCTGCGTCCTTAGCTCATCTAAATATATCGGGTGTGTGGAAATATGTCTAGTATGAAGAGCTGTATTTGTATAGAAGAAAGATTATCTGCATGATAGATATATATTGGACCTTAAACTCGTTCCTATTTCGTATAAGATTTATGAGATGTATGTGTTTCGTTTAATTTTAACGAGCCCATTGGCGAGTTAGAACTAAACATTATTCATAAAGAGTTTTATCAGTCTTATATGCAATTTGGACGAGTTTAAGATCATGTTGATCACATTATATTAGGATTACAGTCAAATGTGTAAAACGTAATTCCGATGGACATAAAACCGCCACTACGTCAGGCAAAATTTAGCGCCGAAACGTTATAAAATCGCGCCCTTTTGCGCCGCAAGTTATGCGACGTCATAACGTCATGTCATACAAAACGTTGGACCAGGTATCAAACAGCTCGTCTTTAATTTCTTTACAAAATGGCATTTTACGTTGATTTTACTTGGATCAGGATGAATTTATAATAAATAAAATAGATCTAGTTTCAGTTAACAAAACATTGCGCATGTTCCTACGTAGTACAAATTTACAGTAATGCATGCCATTGTCAATCAATCAAACGTGTTCCAGGTTGTATCACATATGTGTACAAAGTAACATACAATACAATATGAAATTGGTTTTCGACACTGCTAACAAGTAACGTTATGTGGGGATAAATACAATTATTCTATAAAATTTAATAAAGCCATTCCAATAACAATACGGAAAGTCCACACGAAACATATTACGACAACGCTAAAATTATATAAGAAATGTACCGTATGTAGCAAATATTTAAGAGCCTACTCTAAAAATAGAACATATAGATTGGTCGCCAGATTAATATTTCCATTTATATTATCATAATTGTATATCATTATTCATTTTTTATTTACTTCATTATCTAAACAATTTTTTCAATATTTTGAATGAACATTTTATGCAAAAAAACATATAATGGTTCTATGAATTGATTTGAATTCAGAAAACAATACTGCCTTTGTAAAATCATGTCAAAATATAACCGACTAAAAAATTATACATTCTCAGGCAAAGTCCTTCAAACGGACGGTTCAGAAACACTTCAGAAAAGATAACCTATTTAATCTAGTCCAGACCTTACTACAATCCATAGAAGAGGAAAGACAAGCGGGGCAAGATCTTCTCCAATCATTTGAGACGGCACGGCAAATAAAAGTTCCTATATGCGAAGCTAAACCCTCCAATGATCGTCATAAACCACGACGTCGGAAGAGAATAGACGTACCTCTTTTTGAAAGAATAAATCAGACCAGAAAGATGAAAAGCGAAGAACCTACCGAAAATAGTGAAAAAGATGAAACGGTCGTTGGTGAGATGATGATCAAAGTGACAGAAGAAAGATCAAGTAGCTCAAACGATGATAGCAACAGTATTGACGAGAGAGGTGACGATAAACATGAAACAATGGTGAGTTTTAAAAGTGACAACACGTCGCTTAACAGTCTAAACAGTGACACAAAAGATCAACCACATATGAAAAAACACCGATCACGAAGTGCACCAGCTGGGCACATGGACAAACAATCAATTTTAAAACGGTTACATGAAGACAAAGACAGAGAGGAACTTGATAAAATGATTCTGGAATCCGTTTTAGTTAATAGTGGTGCGCAGTCCGATACTGAGAAGGAACACCCAGTAGAACCGGAAAAGGATACACATGATCAAACTGAAAATATGATCAAGATTCCTGTGGAATCGGATAGTGAAAGAGAAAACGATGAAGACGATTTCAAATGTGTCATTGGAGTATCTGATGATGTTGAAAATGATAACACTGACAAGGTTAATGAAGAAGATGATGATGACCAGTTTGAATTAAAGGAAATGAGCAATCGTAATTTCCATGTTTCTACTATGGAGTACACAAAAATGCCAAGCAGTATGATACAGCCAAAACTGGATCCTATATCCGAGGCTGAACATTCTGCAGAATCTTTTCAGTCTTTGTATTGTCAAAACTCATCAAGTATCATTGAAATTGAATCTAGAGAGTCATTAATTGATATTAATGACGAGATTTGTTATAGACATATTAGCAGTGAAAATAACCATACAGAAGTTAGAGGAAGTGTTTCAAATAAGAAAGGGACTTCTAGTCGTAACACTAAGTCTCCAGTAAGTATGAACAAGAAAACTAATAATACAAGAGCAAGTACCTGTACTGAAACTAAAGATAGCCCTTCAAGAAAAAACAAAAATGAAATTAAAGGAAATCAGAAGAAGCTGCTATCAATTGACCTTCTTGGTATGTATGACGAAAACGAAGAACTGCAACAGGTCAAAAAGAAGAACATGATACGAAAAACAGAGAAACAAGAGAGCAAACAATCTGTGAAAACATCTATTCCAAAAACAAGAAAGACTAAGCGCACCAAACATACCAGAAAACAAGATCATACGCCATTACCTCCAAAGTTGTTGCCTTCTCCAAAGCCTCTACCACAAAGAATACGCGCGCCAACAAGATCAGTAACAAATCTGACCCATCGTGGGACAGATTCGCCCGAAGAATTTATTGAAACGTACAGAAGTTACCAAAGTATGAAAGAACGGCGTAGATACGCTCACCCGGATTGCGTGTTATGGGATCATTTAGATTTAACGAAAAGCAATGATAATGTTGGTGTTGAGAATTTCGGTAACATCAATGGTGAATTCAAACTGAATGGTGACAACGGTAAATTAAATGGTTTTGGCAGGATGCACGAGGGCAGACAACACGAGGTATTCATCGATTTGAAAGCAATGTCTATTACAGAAGCAATTAAACATGTTAAAGGATCACCAAATATTCCCAAATTGCCGGACTTGAGAGAGGTATGTATATGTCTCAGATATTTAGTTTACCAAACTTTCGATAACTTTCCCCATTTAAACTTCATCAAAACGTTGATGACATTTCAATAATCATCTCACTGGGGTAGATACGCAGTTTTGTTCATTGTTATCTCTATTCTTCTTTTAACATATTGAAACATTCTTTGGCACGGATAACAGTCAGTTTTTTTGCCATGTGTCAGAGTAAAGTTTAGGGTTAGGGTAAGGTTTAGGTTTTCGTGGGTGGCATAACCAAGAGGCCCACGATGGCCTGTATCGCTCTACATATATGGAGTCTATGATTGAGGGGGTTGGGTGAAATATTAGTTGTTGTGGCACTTATGACAAAACGTTTTGCCTGTTGATATATGGCAGTCGAACATATAAATTACTGCAAGTTCTTAAAATGTATCCATACAGAGGGGCCCTTTACGCTAGAGGACAAAACCCATTTTATAAATATTCACATTTGGACAAGATATTAAATACTTTGTGTTTTTTACCCGATTACCCTCTAGGTGCCCCGGCAAACAGAACGAAAATACAAAACCTTATTGTGCATCTACACATCCTTAACTAGGAAATACACCACACATGAACATGAAATCTCAAAGGGTATGGAGAGAGTTAGCGTCACAAGACGGAAACTCCGTTATATTAAACATGTTAAATTAATAAAAGTTCTCCAAGTTGTATCCCTGTAGAGGGGCCTCTTTATGCATGCGGTCAAAACTCGTTTTATATAATTATGTTATGCCTAGAGTCCCTAAATCAGAAATAGAGGTTGTTTTTTCCGTAAAAACAATGTCTCTGCCACTGCGGAAAGGGCCATAAGTCCGCCGAAAATCATCCAACTGGAACACGACGATGATATGCGCAAAAGGGCTTGTAAATGCTCATCCCTACCAAGTTTAGTTGAAATCCCGCAAGGGGATCAGGAGAACTAGCTGGGACAAAGTCTGTATTTATTAAAACCTTTGTCATAACTCTGCCAAAACACATCAAAACATTCAACCAGAACACAACAACGACATGCGCAACTTAGCTTGGACCAGTGGTTCAGGAAAACTAGTCCGGATATGGTCTGTGTATAAGGGGCCTGCCATAACTATGTCAAAAATCTGTCAACCGGCATTTGGCGATGATATGCGCAACTAGACTTGGTTTTAATCTTCCCTGTTAAGTTTCGTTGAAATCCGGTCAGTGGTTCAAGGGAACTAGTCCGAAAAATGTTTGTGTATTAAAGCTTTAAAGAGCCATAAATCCGCCAAAATTATTTAACCGGAACACTGCGATGATATGCACAACTAGGCCTGGTACATCTCTAAAATGTTTCGTTAAAATCCGGCCAAGGGTTCAGGAAGACTAGTCCGGACAAAGTTTGTGTATTACAATCTTTATAGAGCCAAAATCATTCAACCGGAACACGGTGACGATAAGTACAATCAGGCTTGGTACTGATCATCCCTGTAAAGTTTCGTTGACATTCGACCAAATGAAGGTCCTATCGTCTTAATGAGGCAAAATACAGCATTTTTAACTAAATCATGGGCGATAGCTCCGGTGTTACTATTTCGATTTGGTTGGTATTCGAACCTGTCCAAGCTGCCATTGATATTAACAATCTGGTAAAGTTTGGTAAAGATCGGATGAAAAATGAAGGCCTTGTCATCTTAACGAGGCAAAATACAGCACGTTTAACTAAATCAAGGGCCATAACTCCGGTGATATTTGTCCGATCTGAATGGTTTTCGAACTCATCCGAGATCATATAGATATATAACTACTGTGTACCTTTGGTTAATATCAGATTACAAACGGAGGGGCTAGTGTGCCCGCAAGGCAAACTTATGCATTTTTGCAAATTCAAAGTCAGGTTACTCAGATGTTAGTGATCGAATCTGGCTGGTTCAAGATCTCTTCCGAGATCCGATGGATATATAACTACTGTATAAGTTTGGTAAAGATCGGCTGAAAAATGAAGAGGCTAGAATGCCCAAAAGGTAAAAGTTAACGACGGACAGACAGGCGGACGGACAATGGACAACACAGCATCCCATAAGTTCGACTGGCCTTTGGCTAGTAGAGCTAAAAACAAAAATGAAATTTAAAAAAGGTTAGCCCCCAGTGGGATTTGAACCCACGACCCCAGGTTCCCGATATACCATATTGCATATTTAAGAATTTCAAGGGCCATAACTCTTGTGTTTCTGATCCGATGTGGCTATTTTTCGAAGTTGTCCGAACTTTCATTGATACTGACAATCTGTGCATGTTTGATAAAGATCAAATAATAAATTAATGTGCTAGTGTGTTCACAAGGCAGAAAATGGCATTTTTCAGCAGAACAGGGGTCGTAACTCTGGTGTTGCTGATCCGATCCAGCTGGTTTTCCAACTTATCCGAGCTTTCATTGATATTTAATAATCTGTGCAAGATTGGTAAAGATCAAATAATAAATGAAAATGCTAGTGTTCACAAGGCAGGCAATGGCATTTTTCAGAACAAAAATAAATTTGTTAAGAAACAAATTGCCATTCTATAAAAAAAAGAAACGAAAAAAAAAATCAAAACAATTTTTTTCAAAGATGAAATCCATGCACTCAAAAAGTTGCACTATAGAATATTGAAATATTTTCAAATATTCAAAATAGAATGTTTTGTCTTCCAAAGAATAAGCTATAAACTAGGTTTAAAGCATGTAGCGCATAATTATAGTCCACGAGAAAGTGATGTAAATGTAACAATTAAAGTTATCTGCACTTTGCTTGAAGGGTGAAGGTCACATCTACATTTGCTTTTTGACACATTGTGATGTACTACCCAAGAAACAACTATAAGCGAAGTTTAAATGGTCGAATGCATAAAGTTTGTGAGAAAGTGACCTAAACGCAAATATTGAAAGTAAAAATTATTAAGTTATCTGCCCCTTGCTTGGAGGGTCTAGGTCACTTACACATTTGCTTTGTCACGCTGCGATTTACCACCCAAGATACAACTATAAGCAACGTTTGAAAGGTATAGTTTATACGGTTTGTGAGAAAGTGATCTAAACGCAAAAGTTAAAGCTAAACATTATTAAGTTATCTGCCTTTTGCTTGATAGGTCAGGGTCACTTCCACATTTGCTTTGTGACGTTTCAATGTACCGCCCAAGATACAACTATAAGCAAAGTTTGAAAGGCCTAGTGCATACAGTTTGTGAAACAGTGACCTAAACACAAAAGTCGAAGGTAAAAATTAGTATCTGCCTTTTGCTTGGAGGGTCATGGTCACTTGTCACATTGCGATGTACCACCCAAGATGCAATTATAAGCAAAGTTTGAAAGGTCTAGTGCATACAGTTTGTGAGAAAATGACCTAAACGCAAAACATGAATGTTGATGGCTTCAACGCCGCCGCCGCCGGAAAAGCAACACCTATCTTCGAAATGGCGAGACTAAAACAAGAGCCATAACTCTGGTGTTACTGATTCGATTTGGCTGGTGTTCAAGCTTTTCCGAGCTTTCATTATTATTTATTTATTATTTATTAACAATAAATTCAAGTTTGATAAAGATCAAATTATGAATGAAGATGCTAGACTGTTCACAAGGTAAAATATGCGCATTTTTCAGCAGATCAAGGGCCATAACTCCAGTGAAACTAATCCGATCTGGCTGCATTAGGCATGTAACATGTATACATACGGTATATGGCATATTACATGTATACATACGCTATATAAAGGAAACTCTAATTATGCGTAGGTATAAAGGTCTATTGAATCAGTGATATTGTGTTATTTCGTTTCAGGAAACACCACGTACAGACAGAGTAAACAGGTTGTATAGGGACTTACGGCACGAGAGACGGGATTTTGGATACATTGAATACCAATATTTAGATGTCACACCGCGTCAAGATTATGATTCGGGGTTTTAGAAACGTAAAATGGATGTACTGTACAAAACATATGTAAACAACTCGGATTAACCTTGCCTAAATGTATCTTTCAATCACCACGGTGAGGGCTCATTCTTATAACACTTTTCGGCGTCCGTAGCTTCGGGAGACATAGTCCCACCCATGTATGATGTGTTATATCGTTGTTTGTTTTGTTTATGACCTTGTTTAATTACCGGCACCCTAGTGACCCTTTATTTCAAAAAAGGTTATTTCATAATTGTTTCTGATGTCAAAAACACAAGGATGTGAAAAAAACAGGAAGTAAACATTTATGAAATAGAAGGCGTGATAGGTGTTGCAATTAACATTACCTCTCCATGAACAGGCTCAATAAAACCGAATCTGCTACTTTTATCGCTTGTTTATGTGTGTTGCTTTCAAGGGATCCACTTTTTTTAAATTTATTATTTGGGTGCCAAACGAATGTTAAACAAGAGGCCCAAGTGGGCCTGAAGACGCTCTACTGGTACGATGTGATTCAAAAACATATTTATGATAGAGGTCAACCCAAGAAACATGTTTCCTATATATAACTGTAAACTTTGGGTCATCGTGGCGGCCATTTTGAATATATGACGACAACGAAAAACACACACTTTATCGATAGAGGCCAACAACAGGAACTTGTATATGATACTTAACTAGAATGGAATAAGTGGTAATATGTCGTTTGACAAATGTCCTTAAATTTCACCTAAGTTTAGCCATGGTGGCCATCATGGATGACTGGAGGCCCCAAAAACACAAATCTGAGGGGGACTAACCAAGATCATTGTGATTAAGTTTCATCAAAATCCTTCAAGCGGTTTCAGAGAAGATGTCATTTTTAACGTTTTTCTATACAACTCTTATGTAAACTTTGGGTCGCTGTGGCGGCCATTTTGATTAATCGACGATAACGAAAAAGCACAAACTTGATAAAGGCTAACCTAAGGAACACGTTTATGATATTTCACAAGAATGGAATAGGTGGTTTCGGAGGAGATGTCGTTTGAAATTTCCTTAAATTTGACCTAATTTTAGCCATGGCGCCCATCTTGGATGACTTGCAGCCGCGAAGAACATAATTCTGAGGGGGACTATCCTAAAGATCATTGTAATGAAGTTTCATCAAAATCCTTCAAGCGGTTTTTAGTCTTTTCCTTTATAACTCTATGTAAACTTTGGATCGCCGTGGCGGCCATTTTGATTATTCGACGATAACGAAAAACACAATCTTGATAGAGGCTAACCCAAGGAACATGTATATGATATTTCACAAGAATGGATAAGTGGTTTTGGAGGAGATGTCGTTTGCAATTTACTTAAATTTGACATAGTTTTAGCCATGGTAGCCATCTTGGATGAATGGCAGCCTCAAAAAACACAAATCTGAGCGGGACTATCACAAAGATCATTGTGATTTAAATTTCATCAAAATCCTTCAAACGGTTTCAGAGAAGATACCTTTTTTAACGTTTTCCTATATAACTCCATGTAAATTTTGGTCGCTGTGGCGGCCATTTTGATTATTTGACGATAACAAAAAACACACATTTAATAGAGGCCAACCCAAGGAACATGTTTATGATATTTCACAATAATGGAATAAGTGGTTTCGGAGGAGATGTCTTTAAAATTTCCTTAAATTTGACCTAATTTTAGCCATGGTGGCCATCTTGGATGACTGGCGGCCGCGAAAAACACAAATCTGAGGGGACTATCCTAAAGATCATTGTAATGAAGTTTCATCAAAATCCTTCAAGCGGTTTCAAAGATGTAATTTTTAGCCTTTTCCTATATAACTCTGTGTAAACTTTGAGTCGCCGTTGCGGTCATTTTGATTATTCTACGATAACAAAAAACACAAGCTTGATAGAGGCCAACCTAAGGAACAAATGTGTGGTATTTCACAATAATGGAATAAGTGGTTTCGGAGGAGATGTCGTTTGCAAATTCCTTAAATTTGACCTAGTTTTATCCATGGCGGCCATCTTGGATGACTGGTAGCCGCAAAAAACACAAATCTGAGGGGGACTATCCCAAAGATCATTGTGATTTAAGTTTCATCAAAATCCTTCAAGAGGTTTCAGAGATGATGTCATTTTTAATATTTTCCTATATAACTCTTATGTAAACTTTGGGTCGCTGTGACGGCCATTTCGATTACTCAGCGATAACGAAAAACACAAACTTGATAGAGGCCAACCCAAGGAACATGTTTATGGTATTTCACAATAATGGAATAAGTGGTTTCGGAGATGTCTTTGAAATTTCCTTAAATTTGACCTAATTTTAGCCATGGTGGCCATCTTGGATGACTGGCAGCCGCGAAAAACACATATCTGAGGGGACTATCCTAAGGATCATTGTAATGAAGTTTCATCAAAATCCTTCAAGCGGTTTCAAAGATGTCATTTTTAGCCTTTTCCTATATAACTCTGTGTAAACTTTGAGTCACCGTGGCGGTCATTTTGATTATTCTACGATAACGAAAAACACAACCTTGATAGAGGCCAACCCAAGGAACAAATTTGTGGTATTTCACAATAATGGAATAGGTGGTTTCGGAGGAGATGTCGTTTGCAAATTTCTTAAATTTGACCTAGTTTTAGACCTGGCGGCCATCTTGGATGACTGGTAGCCGCAAAAAACACAAATCTGAGAGGGACTATCCCAAAGATCATTGTGATTTAAGTTTCATCAAAATCCTTCAAGAGGTTTCAGAGATGATGTCATTTTTAATGTTTTCCTATATAACTCTATGTAAACTTAAAAAATCCTTAAATTAGACCTAGTTTTAGCCATAGCGGCCATTTTGAATGACTGGCGGCCATGAAAAACTTAAATCTGAGTGGGCCCTCCCAAGGAACATTGTGATGAAGTTTCATCAAAATCCTTCGAGTTATTTCAGAGGAGATGACGATTTTTATAAAATTGCTAACAGACGGACAGACAGACAGTCAGACGGACGGACGGACGGACGGACGGACAGTCAGACGGACGGACGGACAGACAGACAGACAGACAGACAGACAGACAGACAGACAGACAGACAGACAGACAGAAGACAGACAGACAGACAGACAGACAGGCGGACGAAAAGTGATCCCATAAGCTAGCCTGGCCTTTGGCCAGTAGAGTAAAAAACAGGAAGAGAACATATAAAAAATAAAGGGTTACTATAATTACGTGATCCGAGTATTATTTCATACCCATTCTCCAAGAAGCGTAAACGGAGTTGGCTGGGGTATGAAATAAAATTTAATTTCGACTTAAACAGCTTGCATATTGTAAAATTTAGGTATTTTAAACAGGTTGTCATATTTTTTCAATAAAACATGTTTTATTGTCGAAATCCTACAAATATAAGCTTTCCCATTGCTTAATGGAATTAAGACGGGACCACGTAATCACGTAGTGATGGTGCGGGTAAGTAAACAAGGTACCAGGTGTGGGGATGAAATTTGATGAAATTGTCTTCGCCTGATCTTCTTCCTAGTGATGAATAGAAATTATAATCTTATTGGTGAGTTGTTGTGCTATTGGAAATGTGTTATTGTGAAAACGAAATACGGAGTCACGGACTCCTTAACTGTGCAACACTAGCATTGTGATTAAGTTAATTATTTTAAACGTAACTTCATTTCTTGAAAACTGGTAAAATACCGGAAGTTTTAAGGTACGAAGTATACGTGCGGATCCAGGATTTAAGATTAAGGTGTGCAGTGGAAGTGGGTTGTGGAATCAATCCTTTAGAAATAAATTACCAACCGAAACCACTCGCTTTCATCCAATTTGTATTGTTTTCAAAATTCAAAGTGGTGTGCGGATGTGGGTGTGTCGGGGTCGTTGGGCGATGTCGATGTGCGGGATACATATAATATAATCATGAGTTGGTGGGAAAACCATCTGGAGTACTCTGACACGAATAGTCTAACATTTGTAATTAAAGCATTGCAATATGTTGTGCATACCTTCGTCGGAACAGTTCATAATTAACACATAGGCATGCAAAATACTTACTTTGCAACCAGTCAACCATTGCTTCGATGTAAAGAGTAAGTAAAGCAATAATTATGTACATGGCTTCATGTTGATTATGTATTGATTTGACGACAACTTGCACATCAGGTAGCAATGATTACGTTAACGGACTACATTCTATGTTTGTTGTTTCATTTATTTTGTCACTGGTTTCCAGAGGGGAAAGATAAGATGTGTTTCCTACAAGTAAATGTGCCTAAGAGGCTGATTAGCAGTGGTAATAAAATTATCGTATAGCTACGACGCGAGAAAACAAAATATACCTAAACATGCATATCCCCATATTGTTTCAATATATATATATACTCAGTTGGAAATGAAAGTGGTCACTGAGTTTTGTTTAGATTTAATTGTATAAAGAGTTTTTTAATTAAATTGACGAATTCCAAAATGAATATACGATGTTTGGTACCAAAGTTGTTATCATCCCATTGTCAATATCACGTTGCCATTTGTTTTTCAATAGGTCGAGTCATTTAAGGGACTGTCACTTGATAAAGAGGATAGGGTGTAAAGTTACATTTTCAAAGTGTCCATTTCTTTTGCGACTGAGTAAAGTATGCACCTATCCTGCCACATCGTCGAAACCCACGTTTGATTGATTACGTTATACTCCATTCATCACGGAGAGTAACGGAACAAATCACACGGGGTATCCGAAGATGATCCTGCCATGGCCGATGTATCCGTACTCGCCAGTTTGGAAAAAAAAGAAGAATTTTCTGATATTTGTCATATTAAATTACAATGTACCTGTTTAAACAATTACTCCGCATATTTAAAAACAAATCATAAGGTGAACGTTGTACGAATTTTATTTTGTTAAAACAAAGAACAATTGTGTACTTTGTGTCTTTGATTTATGGACTTCTGGTTTAAAAACAACCACCCATCTAGTTCTTGTTTGTCAACACCCAAAGTTGTTTATTTCACCAATACTAGCAGCAGTTGTTTTAATAAAAGTTAAAATATTTCGTGAATGATTGTCCAGACTTTTCATGCTTAACTTTCAGCATCATTTCTGTGTCCCCAAATACGAATGACGTCTCGTACGCCCGATCCTCTATGGTCCCTCCCCGCGGCAGCTTAAAGTGGAACTTTCCTAGCAGATTGCACGTGTTATCCGTAACGTGCACAGGTGATTGTTCCGTGGATATAAACATTTCATACTCTTGATACGCGTGATCGTCCGACTCAGGCACTGCGCGTTCAGTTATGGTATATCCGTTCTGAACTTCTTGGCCCATTTCTACTAATTTTCGGAATGCTTCTGTACACTTCATTACACCTTTTATATTTCTTTTTGATTCCCTTCGGTGAACATCTTTCCTAAAATCCGCGGTTACTCGGATACCGTAGGTGAATCGCGCTTTTCTTATATCGATTATTCCAGGGGTATGACCGTACAAAACGGCGCCTTTGAGAACAGATAGACCGCCCTCTGGCGGAAAAATCAGTTTCTTGTTCGGAAATTCCTCTTTCATAGCGTCTTGGATAAGTGAGCACTCAGAAAACCCACCCACAAATAGGACTATGTCGACATTCGATAAATCCGGGCTGGTAAATATTCTGTGCATATGTTTACAAAGACCCTTGACAGAATACTGAAACATTTCACGCGCCAAGTCGGCGTCTACTCTCATTTTATCTCCCTTTATTGATATCTTCTCGCCATAAACAGACGCCTTGATCGTCTTCAGAAACTCCGACCTTGTATTCTGACCTTTCCTGTTTTCGCGACTTATCTCGTGTAGGGACGCCGGCAACTTTATTGAAAGGTTACCAGTAGTGGACGGCGATATTGTCCGCTTGGTTATCTCAAATTCTCTCAAAAGGTCAAAGAGGTCAGAGAGGCACTCTTTGCCGAACTGAATCATGGTCTCCTTGCCCATCAGCTGGGTGAGCATACTGATGAAGTGTTTGTCCACCTGTGTGCCACCCCAGTCCCCACCACTAGCACTGTGAAGCTCGCGCGACTTGCCGTCCCTCAGCGTCTCGTGAATGGTTATGTCCGCAGTACCCCCTGATAAGTTAATAATAGCATGTTTTTTGTTTCATGTTATGAATACAAGTAATAGATAGAGTCTGGTCTCAGCGAGTTAGCTTATTTAAACACCGAGATGGGCGTAGCCCATCGATGTGTTTAAATAACCAACGAGCTGAGACAGACTCTATCTTTTTTGTAGCATGGTGTACTTAGTAACACTTTGACGTCATAGTGACCGTACTCTAAATTCCAATTTCCGGTAGTTGTAGTACGGTAAAGCCACGCCCCTTTAGTTACCCTAAATTAAACGATTTAATGCTCTGCATTCATCAAATTCATCAAAGGAAATGTCACCGACCATGCTACAAGCAATGAAATAACGAATTTAAGTAATGAATTAAAACTGATATTTCGTGCATGTGAAATACAACGTTTTACTTGTTCATTGTTCACTGCTGGGACTACTTTTTTCAATGCCAAATCAACTTTTTATAGACCATATTTGTTTAAGAACTGTTTTATTTACAGTGGAAATGTCAGTTTGCTTTTATTTTATTTTTTTTCCCCCAGAAGAAAGATTTTTTCAAAAAGTTGAAATGAACCATTGGATAAGTAAGAGAATGAATCGTAGTTTATTGAAAAAGTAATTTATACAATTATGTTGAAATAAAAATAGCACTTGTACTATATTGAGCCGATGATGTCTCCGAAAAATTATTTTCTGCATACATTTTGATTCACAAAATAAAAAGAACATAAGTTGTTTATAACAGATTGTAACTCATCTCGAAGTGATTAAACTTCAGTATTTACGCTTATGCTTCGCATACGTGAATATATGGGTTTTTCTTCATTATTCGATGAAATAAAATATGTTATTATATAACCTATAAATAGACGCGTTTTCATTGGCTAAAAAGTAATTTTTTAGAAAAAATATCTAGCGATATTGACCTGTTTTTTTGATATTGACCTGTTTTTTTGATATTGACCTGTTTTATATAATTGTTTTTTTGATATTGACCTGTTTTATATAATTGTAAATTGAGGGTTATATAATAAAACAGTTATGGACTTTTCAGCTGTTATACATGATGTTGATATGTACCAAAAAATCATTATTGACCTCGGCTATCGCCTCGGTCAATAATGATTTTTTTGGTGCATATCACATCATGTATAACAGCTGAAAAGTCCATAATTGTATATTATTCACTCCAAAACAACAAATCTACCTTATTTATGGCAGTGTTTAGACCACAGTATGTGTACAATAATACATCTGACATTATAAAAACAAGAACTCTCGACAATAAAGTATATATATGTATGTTAATCGTTAAGAGCTATTGCAAACAACTTCGCTTTCGATGGACTACCTTGCAAATATAATGTAAGATAACTATTGTGAAATAATTTCGGGACATATCGAAATCGTCTTCTATAACTCTTTAAAGAATAGTCCAAGCGCTGCCTTTGTCACTTAAATATGTGTAAGTCAAATCAAATAAAAAACTTAAATATACCTCCAAGATCAACGACCATATATCTGGTTCCCGGCATTTTAATGAGGTATTCTTCCCCGGATGACGTTATAAGGGGCATCGTTTGACACCAGATGGCTGCAGCTTCGGGCTCCAGCGCTATACCAAGATGGTCCCCTGCAATTCCAGCCTATTTAAATGATATGAATGTCATTATTGAGTTTTGAGCATGTTAAATAAAAGGGGACAGGGCATTGTGCGGGCGCTTTATATTTGTTTAGCATTACTACACAAGCCAAAATCATCATAAAACAAATTCTGGTACAAACCTTACGAATAGCCACACTTTAATATAGCTAGTACCAACCTTACGTGTGGCCATTCTTTAATATATCCAGTAGTAATCTTACGTGTGGCCACTCTTTAATATATCTAGTAGTAATTTTACGTGTGGCCACTCTTTAATATATCTAGTACAAATCTTACGTGTGGCTACTCTTTAATATATCTAGTATCAATCTTACGTGTGGCTACTCTTTAATATATCTAGTACAAATCTTACGTGTGACCACTCTTTAATATTTTGGGAGGAGGCATGTGTAAGAATTGACAAAAGCAACACAGAAATATGTAATTTCCAGTGGGCGGAGGGGGAGGGGAGGGAGAGGCAGGAGGTTGGGAGGGGGCAACACATATATATGTGTAAGAAGCTATGTGTAAGAATTGACTAAAACAACACATAAATATGTAAAAAAAATAAAAAAAAATAAAGAGTTTCGAGTGGGTTGGGAAGGCGCGGCGGGAGAATGTGGGGTGGGGGGTGGGGTGGGCAACATATATGTGTAAGAAGCTATGTGTAAGAATTGAACAAAAACAACACAGAAATATGTAAATAAAATAAAATAAAAATATTCCAGTTTTGAGAGTGGGTGGAGGGGAGGGGGCATAGCTATGTGTAAGAATTGACAAAAACAAACACAGAAATATGTTTAAAAAAAAATCGAGTTTCAAGTGTGGGGGGAAGGGGGGAGAGGCAGAGAGGGGGGAAGGGGGCAATAAATATATATGTGTAAAAAGCTGTGTATGAATTGACTAAAACAACACAGAAATATGTAAAAAAACACACACAAAATAGAGTTTCTAGTGGTAGGGGTGGGGGTTTGGGTTGGGTGAGAGGCGGAAGGGGTGAAGGCAGGGGGCAACATATATGTGTAAGAATTGACTAAAACAACACAGAAATATGTAAGAAAACAAAAAAAAACTAGTTTCAAGTCGGGTTGGAGAGAGGCAGGGGGTGTGGGGAGGGCAATATGTGTAAGAATTGACAAAAGCAACAGTGAAATATGTAAACAAAAAAATGAGTGGGGGCGGGGGGGGGAGGGGGAGAGGGGGTGGGGGTGGTGGTGAGGGGGGAGGGGCAATAAATATATATGTGTAAAAAGCTGTTTAAGAATTGACTAAAACAACACAGAAATATTTACATGATGTAACAAAAACAAAAAATAGAGTTTCAAGTGGGGGGTGGGGGTTGGGTGAGACGCGGGGGAGTGGGGGTGAGGGGAGGGGGCAACATATATGTGTAAGAATTGACTAAAACAACACAGAAATATGTAAAAAAAATGTGTGTAGGGGGTGGAGGGAGTGGGGCCGTGGGTGGAGGTGGGAGCCCATGCCCCAATATCGGTGAAGTATGAATAAGATGCATAATGCTATAAGAAATCATCCCAAGCCAATACATGCTTACATGCAAACCTAGATCTGCCATTATTGCACATTTTATGGGCCATCACAATTTGGGTTCCATGGAGCCCAGAATTTGCAGAAGACAAAATTACCTACCCAACCCTTTACAACATACTATAAGGAAACCAATTCCCAAATTTAGATCAGCTAGGACAAGAAATGTAAGAGATATAGAGATATTACCTGTAAACACAGCTTACACGCAAAATTTTATGTGAAACAGACACATTTTCAGGGCTATCAGAATTTGGATTCCATGGGGGCCCAGGGGTTACAGGGACCAAAATTACTTAAGGAGCCCTTAAGATAATGCTATAAGGAAGCTAATGGCCAAATTTGGTTGTGCTAAGGTAAGAAATGTAAGAGATACAGACTTGTAAACACAGTTTACACGCAAACCTCATACCTTGATGTGGGACGCCGACGCCGGGGTGATTACATAAAAAGGGTGGCTATGCATCTTTAATGTAAACTCGTTCGGAGTACGGACAAGGTTAACAGTAATCGAGGGTTACCGCTGCACTTTCGTGAAGGTACATACATATGAATATCTGCAAAATGTAGTTACCTCCACTGCCGCCTCTCGCATTAGACGTTTAGCCTTGTCGTCCCAGATGGCCGGCACTGTTATCACAAAGAAAATGTCACTTTCAATGAACTCGAATTCGGAAATTTTAGAATGAGCGTTCAATGCTGAAAGGGCGTGGTCCTTCAAATACTGTATGGCCAACGAGAAGATTCGTACTGCTGGCACTTTGGTTGCGTTGGCGACATCGCTTACAGTCGTTTTGTCTGACAAGTCCTATATTATAAAATATCAAAACAAAATGGTAAGTAACTATTTGAATATGGTAAATCAAGATTGAACATTTATATATGCATTTATTTTTTATCAAAAAACGTAGGTAAAAGGCATTCAAATATTACTTCATATTCAGAAAAAAAAGAGAAAGAGAGAATAATTTATCACATCTGGTTCAGTTGCTTTACAGGTCGGATGACATTCTTATAACGAATGCAGAACTTCATTTGAAAAAATTTCATACACACGTCCTACATGTAGTACCATTACATTTCAATTTGCGGTACACTACTAGCGAACATGATGCCAAAGTCTATCAAAATGGTTGTTTGTATATAAAAACAGGCTTCTTGTTAATTATTCTATATAGCAACGATCGTATCTATAAACGAAAAGGAAATATAAAGTTACCGGATTGTTGTAGAGAACCATCTTGAACTTTCTAAATAACGACCAGCCGTCACCTTCGTCTTCCTCCAACAATTCTCCATATTTTGACTCAGCCTCGTATCCGAATGAATGAAACTTCCGGTCTGGATCTAGGAGAACGGAAGTTGGAGCTTTCAAGGATATCAGATGTTTCGACCAACTCGTATTGGTCATTATCGCCTTAGGGTCCGACTTGAAAGAAAATGCATATCCGCTGTACGTGGTGCCGAAATCTATGGCCACCACAACCAAGTGGGAAGATGTCGACATGGTGTTAAACAGGGTCAATCGTGAAGGTCAAGTCTAAAACAGAGCGTAAGTTTTATAGATAGATATTATGGAATAGTCACTACCTATGTAACGGGCAAATAAATTTGACAGAATGTACACTTTTTACAGTTATACGTCTTAAAACATTTACCCATCTCTATTTTAAGGGTGCGAACTAACTATAAATTTGATAAGATCTTAATCTTAAAGTCTAGAAATAGTTATAGATAGGACTTTACGCAAAATAGGTAAACAAATATATTTCTAAGGCCTAATAAAATAACTGCAACATTGTTGGAAAACAATGGGTAGGAAGGTCAGCTTTTTGTTTTATTGTTTGCTTTTATTTTTTATCCGTAATAAGACTTTAAACTCGAGAACAATAAGATACGGATAGATTTGAAAGGAGCGCTAAAGCTGTCTGTCCATGAGGATTTTATTTATATTTTGTGGCTACGTTATACAATTATGGACTTTTCAGCTGTTATACATGATGTGATATGCACCAAAAAAATCATTATTGACCGAGGCGATAGCCGAGGTCAATAATGATTTTTTGGTGCATATCAACATCATGTATAACAGCTGAAAAGTCCATAACTGTTTTATTATATAACCCTCAATTTACAATTATATAAAACAGGTCAATATCAAAAAAACAATTATATAAAACAGGTCAATATCAAAAAAACAGGTCAATATCAAAAAAACAGGTCAATATCGCTAGATATTTTTTCTAAAAAATTACTTTTTAGCCAATGAAAACGCGTCTATTTATAGGTTATATAATAATTTATATTATGTACTTATTTTATATTTTGTGGTGTCTTTATATATAATGTGGTATCTTTATTATTTTATGTAGATATATTTGTATGTTATATAGCATCTTCATTATATTGTGCACATTCTTCATTATATCATGTACATTTATTATTTTGTTATGTGGATATTTTATTATATTATGTAGATTTTATTATGCACGTAATATAATAAAATAAGTACATAACATAATGACGCAACCATAAATATAAATAAAATCCTCATGGTCAGACAGCTTTGGCGTTCCATAGATTTGAGTGCAGACTTTATTTGTTCTTTTTCTTTGCACAGAGTGAGCGTACTTGAATTTTCGGGCGCTAATAAGCTGAACAGTTGCCGAAAAAATAGGGAGGTAGTCGAGGCCTTTTACCTTTCTTCGCAGCGGTTTGTACCCATCCAAATTTCTTTGAAAATCATGCAGTTTTCCCCGTTTTTTAAACTTAATTAACTCTGGAAATTTCGTTCCCCAGTAATGGATCTTTCCCCCATTTTAGGCCAAAAAGCCCCTTTCCAAGTCGAGCTTTGCCCGTATAAATCATTATCGTAATTAATGTGATTACGATGAACAAAATAACGTCATGTTCTTATTTTGACCAGTACAATTTATTTAAAGGGACATATTGTCATGTAAACTTTATTAATGAGATTTCTGAAAAACTTTGAAAAAGATGAACGAATAATAAAACTCGATGATAGACAAAGAACACGTGAACGTTGATATGAAGCCCGCCGTATATATATTTTATTATTTTATTAAAGTGACAAATAACATCGTTACAAAATATTACATATACAAAACAATTCAGTATAATATAGGCAATATTAAGTAAACAAATGAATACCCAGCCTAATGAGACTTATTAGTCACTATAGAAATATCAATTGCATTATTGATTTTACAACTCATTTAATAGGTATAACAAAAGTAAACATGAAAAATATAGTACACATTAATTTGTACGATTTTTTAAGGCATTTATAATAAACTGTCCCGTTTTTAATAGAATCCTTTCATTTGTTAAAAGCACTTTAATTTTGTCTGCCTCGATAGCTGTGTCTGGACACAGTTCATTTAATGTATGCAATAGTTCAATTCGAGAGGCACTGTGCCTCTCGCAGTACAATAGAAAGTGATTTTCTGTTTCTACACACTGAGCCTGACATTGTTTACATATTCTATCTTGTCTTGGAATTCTGTGGTATCGGCCTAATTCAATTTCTATTGGCAATGAACCTGCTCTAAATTGAGCAATTACAGAGCGTATGTGTTTCCTTAAATTTAACTGAACATAATTTTCGCGTTCATATGTATCTTTAAAAAGTTTATAATTGCTCAATTTGGTTTGAGAATTAACATCATTGAGCCATTTTCCTTATATATTGTCATCAGTTTTGCTTTAACTTCGTGTATAAAAGACGTATTGTTAAAATCTTGTAGTGACAAATTATCAAAGGCCGAAACACAGTTAATTTCTTTGAAAATTGCTTTAATATCATGCGACCAATTGTTTTTACATTTTGAATAATCCCAAAGAAAAATCTTTTTTGTAAGTCTGTTATTATTCATAGATATAAGTCGTTTCCATAAACGTAAGCTGTTTAATTGTCTTCTAATTTTAGGCGGTATCCAGCCCATATCACCATGAATAGCGGGATTAAAAGTACATTTATGTACACCGAGGAAAAATCGTATAACTCTATTGTGTAATGTGTCTGGCTTAGAGTATACATATACTACCATTTACTTTAAGTAATGTGTATTGCGTCAAAATTAAAGCAGTTAAAGTATGCAAATATAAAAATAAAAATGTTCGACTCATAAATAATAAAACTTCTCTTATGAGAACCATGTTGGAGACAGAGAGCATTTTATGGTTTAAGCAGGGATGGAAATGGAATCGCTAACGTAAAGCTACAGCTATAGAAACCCAATATTGTGTTAATTAAACAGAACAGAACAGAACAGAACATACTTTTATTGACTTGTACGTTAAGTACATCATCATAATATATATACAACAATTACAAAATACATAATTAAATCACGTGTAACATACAAAGTATATGATTTATATCAGCTCTAAAGAGGATGATCTATAAAGTGTTCACACATGCGTTATAGATATTCTATGTGACATCGCACATTTGAGATATAAAGCCAATTTTAAAAGAATCATTTTGTTTTCAGTTTGCAATAATTCGATGAATTTAAACATACTTGGTCTATTACAATAATATTGAGCTATGTATTTCCTCCTTATATCGGAGTAACATGGGCATTTTAGAATGAAATGAAACTCATCTTCAATATCTTGAGTATTACAATATTGACAAAAACGTTCATTTCTTTCAATCCTATTGATACCATACCGACCTGCTTGAATTCTTAGAGAATGTGACGATAACCTTATTCTACTTACTAAACTTCTTAAATCGCATGGTAATACATCTAAATATATTTCATAATGAAAATGATTTTTCACATTGTTATACAAATCTAAGACACCAGAATTTTGTTTATCTGCATACCACTTTTGCAAAAAACAATCGATTATTCTTTGTTTGAATACTAATACAAATGACCTACAAACAACTGTATCAGGGTTATCCCATACCCAATTGAAACCATATTCATACAGTAACGTTTTAACATTAGATAACCAGTTCTTTTTGCCATTAACACACTCGTCATAGGCCATAGTATAAACCTGTTTCAATATAATATTATCAGTATCAGATTAAAGCAAATATGTAGATATAAAGGTAACTGATCCTTATGTTTGCTTCTATAAAAGTAACGTGAGACTGAACAGTTTAAACGTTTCAAAGTTGCGTATCGCTGATATCATATTGCTTTCAAAAAAATCATTTCTATTTTAAAATTTCAAATTAAGTTGGTTGTTAAAAAAACAAGAAAAAAAAAAAAGGTTTGATAAAAAAGTTTACATTAGATCTACAACCAGCCGAATGTTATATTTCGAATTTGACATTTGTAAATTCATCCCTCACCGCAAAATCAAAAAAAAGTAGTATATGATGTAAAGGGACTGGAGACGATATCTAAGTGCAAGTTACGGGACGCCGCGGGATTGCCGTGTGTCGCTCGCTATAAGTGACATTGTTTTGTTTATCATGCTGTATAATAAAGGTGGCTAATTTCGTACTGCATCAATTTATGAAGAAAAATATACGGGAACATGTAAGTAGTTTACCACTGTGACAATATTGTAAATTGATTGGTTAATAAACAAGGCTAGATCATAAAATGATATCTCACAAATCGCCGACACATAATGAAAGCTGGAGCAAAAGTTGAAAAATATGTATAGGCATCATCAATGAAATAATAATAATAATAATACAATGCATGACAAGATGTCGTGACAATCTGTAGAGTTCAATGATAAGTACAGTGTACCATTTTAACTGTGGCAGCCAACTTGAAATGTTAAGACCATCGAGACATTGGGAGAAAGTTTCCTGAAATTCCGCCCAGTGGTTTTATGGGAGTAGCACAACTCAGCTCTATTGGCGCGGTTTAAATATTTAATTCCATTTTGTGAAATCGCATTTGCAAATGCGTGAAATCACGTATTCAGTGACGGACAGAGAGGACATGGGGTATAATAACAGGATAACAGCAAATTGATTTGATGATATCAGATAACTATGAATTAAAAAGACTAAACAATCAAGTTGTTGGTAACCAACCCCAAATATGACAATTTAAAAACAAACTTCATTTGATACAGATTTTGGATTACAGATCATTAAATAAATATTCTCAATAATAGATAATAAAGAATAAATTTTGCCAATAACAGCTAACATTTACCAAGAACCGGTAACTTACAATATTATTTCACAAAAAAAAGATAACATAGTACCAATACCCATGGCGGGAGGTGTACAGTACTGGTTCTACCCAGGAAAAGTGGGTGATCTGCCTCCACCACAAAAATCGACCGTCATATGTAACGTTACATGCACAGGTGGCTGTATCGGTGTTGGGAACTAAAACAACATTTTGTTATTTGTTGAAAAGAAACATATATTAAGTTTTCCTCTGTAGTTATATAACTACAGTACTCTGGAAAAAATATCTCCTATCCCCGAGTACTGTAGTTATATTTTTTTCCAGAGTAATGTAGTTATATAACTACAATACTCATGGACATTTTTCAGGAAAATTTAAAATAATAAAATATGTTTGTTTTCAACAAATAACACGAACACTTTTTTTTAATTTTTGTTTTAGTTCCCAACACCGATAGTTTTGAACTGCTTTCATGTGTTGAAATTGACTTAAAACACCATACACACAAACAAAAAACTTCTTCAGTGTGCTCTCATCAATGCAAATATTCGAATACCTGATATCACGCTTTTAAAATAAATACGTGTTACTACACATTTGCATTATAAGCGATTTCACATATTCGAATGGGTGATATATAACGTTTTAAGAATGAATGCGTGAGGTCATGATAAAACGAAGTCGAATACGTGATAACACATTTTCAGGATGAGTCCATGACGTAAACCTTGTGGCAATATTTGGCTTTTTCGCAATATGTCACGATTTGCATAACAAATTGCACGAGAAGTGGTGGATAACCTAAAACTCGAGAGGGTACACAGGATCGGTGCACCGGTTCCCGGTTCGACGCGAAAAATCGTCGCGAAGTTCAACCTGTTTCCTGAGAGGGAAATGGTACGCAGGCTAAGAATAAAGCTTGAAGGCACCAACTTTTATATGCACGAACAATTTCCGCCGGAAGTCGTCGCGAAGCGTCGCAGATTGACACCACAAATGAAGGACGCTAAAAGGGAAGGCAGAAGAGCATGGATTAGCTATGACACTTTATATATTGATGGAAAACCAGTGAAATTGGACTAGGAGCACGCAGAGGATGGACTAAGTGTTGTATATTGGAATTGTAATGGATTAACGGACCGTAAAAAAGAACAGTCGAACTTTGTGGATATTTTGACAAAACACGATATTATATTTTTATCAGAAACATGGACAAGTAAGGACAGCGATATTGAATTACCTGGTTACTGTTATTATAATTTTTACCGTAAATTTAGACACCGCAGGGCTAGAAGAAATAGCGGAGGTATTGTATTATATTTTAAAAAATCACTCAAAAAAGGTATCACTATTGTGAAAAATCATCATGACACGATAATCTGGCTTAAACTAGATAAATATTTTTTCGGTAACACAGACGACATTTTCTTGTGTGGTGTATATTTGTGGGGCGATGACTCGCCAGCAGTTAACATTGTTAATGCTGATCTTTTTCAATTATTACAGGAGGACATATCATACTTTGATTCATTAGGTAGTACTTTCATTGTTGGTGATTGCAATGCAAGGGTAGCTAATAGAAACGATTATATTATCTTTGATCGAACTGTTAATGATATCGATTATAGTGACTATATACCAGATAATCCTTTAATTAGAGTGTCACAGGACTCGGCAATAAATGCACAGGGAACCAAACTACTTGATCTTTGTAAGGCAACGTCATGTAGAATAGCCAATGGTAGGTTAGGGTGTGATTACAGCGTGGGTTCTGCAACGTATGTGAATAGAAACGGGTGTAGCGTGATAGATTATCTGTTATTGAAAGAATGTGATTTTTCGATGGTGAGTGATTTTCAAATAGGAGACTTCAATGAATTCAGTGACCATGCACCGTTATCTTTTGTTATTAAGGGTAATAGCCATAACTGTAAAAGTAACATAATAAATCTTGAAAATACGAAGTGGGACAATACATACAAAGAAATATTTCGTAGCGGTATAATAAGCAAATTGCCACTTTTCAATAATTATCTTGATAATGTAATGAAAGATGATATGAATAGTATAAATAACCTTATAATACAATTTACAAATACAATACGTGATGTTGCGGATCCGCTCTTTAAAAAACGAAAGATCTTGAGGCCGTTTTATCAAGTACACAACAGCGATACTAATAAATGGTTCGATGATGAATGTGTTCTTGCTAAAACACGTTACAAAGAGGCATTATTCAACTTTAACAGAAACAAGTCGGGCGAAAATAGGGTGTTACTGGCTAATACTAAATTGATTTACAAGAAATTAATTCAGAAAAAGAAACGATCGTACAAATTTAAAAAAATGAAAGAATTAGAAAAAATGCGCCATTCTAAACCACGTGAGTTTTGGAAACTATTTATTAAAAGAAAACGCAACAATCCTGATATTTCCATGAATGAATTTAGTTCATACTTTATAAATATGTTTAAGGATATAAAAGTGTCGGTTTCTGAAGAAGCTGAAGAGTTTAATAATAATCATAATTTTAATGATGGCGATGCAATATTTGAAGAACTCGATAAACAGATTACTGTAAGCGAAGTTGAATCTGCAATTCGTGCCTTAAACAAAAACAAAGTTTCTGGAGATAATATTTTAAATGAATACTTTATCTCAACTTGCGATATTTTATATGGACATATAACTGACATTTTTAACGTAATATTTGATTCAGGATATTTTCCGGATGAATGGACTGAAGGTTTTATAATCCCCTTGCACAAGCGAGGTGATAAATTCAATTCAATTCAATTCAAATTCTTTTATTCCAAGATTTTACATGTGTAAAACAGCAATGGATATAATATATAATGCAGATTCAACTATAAATGGTAATCGTTATGACAAATAAAGGTGGTAGTACAGCGAGAGAAAATGATGATAGTGCAGAGCAGAACTGATAGTTTTCACAAAATAATCTACATTCAGATAAGAAGGTAGATAGCTATTGTTCATCGGTGTCAGATGGGAGACAACTGGGCATGCATAGACACGTGTATATTTATTTATATACCATGCCGGTCTCCCTCCCTTTAACCATATAGACTATAATACAAATAATAGTAACATATTAAATATTGAATTATGGTTAATATTAAGAAATGCATTTAGATCTATAGATGCATACAAATCAAAATATAACAATATACAACGTAGGTTCATTTCTTTACGGCATATATAAGACATACATTTAACTAAGCTACATGAAAACCAGTGTTTGCACGGGACTTCGACGTACTTCCTATAGATATTTCTTCGAACAATGTGAAAACAGTTCAACAGTGATTCAGTGATACTGGAGCTACTATTTACAGGTAGGAAATTAATAATCTTACTTCAATGCTTATGTGTTTAACAGTAAGTTATTATATAATTAGTATCACATGGAAAAGTAGCATAGTTCAACATGCGCCATATTATATTGGCACAACATGATACACAGGTGGAGATATAACAGGTAGGGATAACCCCAGTATTTATACCTTGACACATAAGTACGAAAACGAAACCTGTGAAAAGGTATTGTCGGGGTTTCTTATGTCTTGTGTATAACAATATAGTATTACAAAATACACACAATACAGTTAAACACTTCATAATAGAAAGAAAGTCATTGCCTTTGTATTGGCGTCATTTAGTTTATGTACTATTGACAGTTCTAGAACTTCGTAATTTTACAAAATACACATGATTACAATATATATGTAATATAAACAAAAATAGGCTAAAACTGCTTTAATGTGTATTATAAATCGATACACAATTATACATTTTTCAGAATAACGTCAATGAAATTGCATAATTTTATTAAATCTATCTTGTTATTTGTGCTCATAAGTTGTTGGAATTTTAATATATTTGGACGTGTATAGTAATACGGTTTTAAATACTTTTTCCTTTGTTCTATAAAATTATTACAGGTCAGAATGTAGTGAAATTCATCCCCTATATCTTGAGTGTTACATACTATGCAAACTCTTTCGTTAATTGGTTTGCTATTCCATCTACCTGTTTCGACAGGAAGTCTATGATTTCTTGTACGAAATTTTATAAATTGCCTGCATTGATAAGTTGGTAAAATGGATATATATTTACATTTTCCAAAGTTTGATTTAAAAGATCTGTAAATGTTACTTGAGGATGATATATCAACTGTTGATATCCATTTTTGTATATAAAGGTCTTTAAGTTTTTGGTTTGCTGATTTAACCAGCCAGTTTCCGTTTGTGAAACTTTGCGAGTACCATATTCCCGAAAAACCTAATGTACAAAGTAGGATTTTTATATTATTTAACCATGTTGACTTTATCTGTTTTGCGTCTGTTAACGCTAGGACGACAGAATATGTTAAAGAAGATAACTTATTGTCGTCACAATCTCGAATAAGTTTTGACCAAAATGATATAATTCGTGTTTGTATATCGACATGTAGTGGCATAACCCCAAGTTCACCATATATCATTGAGGAAGGTGTGGAAGATTTTAGATTGAACGCATACTTATAAAATTTTAACTGGACGCGTTCGATAACATCAATATTTCCAAATCCCCAAAGTTCAGAACCATAAAGTAAAACTGGTTTAACCATTTTTTCGAATAGATCAATCTGCATATCAAGTGGTAAATTTAAAACACGTATTTTCTTTAAAAGAGCGAAAAGAGCTTTATTCCCCTGTTCCGCTATGTATTTTTTAGCTGCAATATATGAGCCACTACGAGATAAAAACAACCCTAAATACTTATATTCATTAACAATTTCTATAGTTTTTTTATTTAGTATAAATTTCAAATTTGTTTTGCATCTTCCATGACTAAAAACAATGATTTTTGTTTTTTCGACATTTACTGTTAGTTTCCATTTATTACAGTATAGTTCAAATGCGTTCAATGCATTTTGTAAATCTATCTCATCATTACTAAATAATACCGTATCATCGGCGAAAAGTAAAACAAACAGCTTTAAATAAATAGTAAAGTCTTCATTTGAAGCCTGGCACTTTATACCGTTCACTTTATCGAAAAGTGAGGACTCTAAATCATTGAGGAAAATAGAAAATAGGAATGGGGAGAGATTTTCGCCTTGTCTTACACCATTAAGGCATGCGAAAAAACTCGTAGAGCCTTCATTTGTCAACACCTTAGACTTTATATTGTTATACATATTAAATATGATATTAAAACATTTACCATTTATTCCTTCATTTAAAAGTTTGGTCCATAGACCATCTCTCCATACCATGTCAAATGCTTGCTTGAAGTCAATAAAACAACAGAAAAGTTTTTTCTTGCTCGACCTTACTATATCAAGGAGACAGTTAAGTATAAAAAGGTTGTCTAGTGTTGAATGTTTTTTCCTAAATCCGGCTTGGGTCGATTTTATTATGTTATACTGTTCTGCATATTTATTTAATCTTGTGTTTATAATTGATGTAAATAGTTTTCCGAAGCAACTGAGGAGAGTAATCGGTCGATAGTTTTCTGGTAGACTGGGGTCACCCTTGTTTTTAAAGATTGGTTTTATTATCCCTATAGTCCAACTTTCTGGGATTAGACCATTATCAAATATACAGTTAAACAGTTTAACATAAATTGGCAGCATTATATTTATTGTCGCCTTAATCTGTTCATTGATAACATTGTCCATACCCGGTGATTTATTATTTCGCAAGGAACGTGCAGCCATTATAATTTCTTCTTCATTTATGCGTTGATTTATTTCATCGTTTATTTCTTGGATTTGGGGCGCACCTATGTTTTGACCATTTTCGGCTTCCATATAAATATTGTTAGATTGGACGAAATTATTTTCGCTTTGTGTCTCGTTATTTGTATTATCGGTTACATTAACAGGATCTTCTCTATACTGTTCGGTGCGTTTAGTTCTAGCCGAATTCAAGTTTTGGCCATTATTGGCTTCCGTACTCAAATGGTCATCGATTTGGTCATTTTGTACATGGGAACTAGCATTGTTTTGACCGTTTATATTTTTAAAAAAGTTAAAAAAATCATCAATAGAGGCTTTAGTGTTATTTTGTTTGGTATTCGGATTTATAATGTTCCAGAATTTTTTAGGTTCTGAATGCTTTGTACGTTTTAACATGATTATTCTATCGTTCCGGTAGCGATTATAGCTAGTGGATAGCGTGTTTTTATATTGTTTACTTACGGATTTTAAAAATATTTTATAATACGGCGTTTTGTATTTATTATACAACTTTCTAGCTTTATGATAGAGATTTCTTACTTTATAACACGATTGATCAAACCATGGTTTAATAGTTTTCTTATTATTTATCTTTCGCTTAGTATATCCGAATGATTCTTGAGAGCATGTCTCGAACAGTTTATTTATGCTCTCAACAATCTCATCCACATCTTCTTTAGTAACAAGACATTTTTCAGACATCATATTAATTTTCATCTCAATTTCAGCCACTCTTAATATATCAAAATGTTCAATAAAACTATCGGATTTATCAGAGTCCCACAACTTAGTATTTTGTTTGGCGGTTGGGTTGTTTATTGGTGTTTGTTGAATAAGCTCTTGACTAGTAGTAAAATTAACAAATACAGGACAGTGCACGTCAGAATATAGTGAAGAAAAATTTAATACTTCAATTTTGTTAATACATTCAAAATTGTATGCACTGGATATAAAATAATCAATTGTGCTTTTATTTTTACAGGTAAACTTAGGATTGGATGCATCGCACTCTAATCGCCCATTTAGAATAAATAAATTATTATTTTTACACAGTTCTAGCAGTTTATTTCCAAATGAATTTACAGTTGTATCAGCACTGTTTCTATTTAATTGCACGTTTGATCTTTCAAAGCACTGAAAAACCATGTCACATTCATCTTGTAAACTATGTAAACCGTACAAGTCTGCGATATGTTCATCAATAGTAGCATAGTCGCATGAAATGCTAGTTCTAGAGTTAAAGTCTCCAAACAGGAGAATGTTTTTTGAATTATTACAGTATTTTATTATTTCAGTTTGAAGTTCCACGTATGGATCCTCAGTTACATATTTAGAACCATTTGGCGGTATATATACAATACCGCATTTAAGATCTTCATCGGTACATGTAGGAATTAATTGTTTCGAAATCGTAAACCAAAGGACAAATTTGCAAGATTTCGAGTTGTCAACATTTATAAAAGGCATTAATTCGTTTTTTACGATTAATGCTATGCCACCTGATCTGCGTGAACATCGAACCCGTGTTCTATTATGTAGAAATACTGTATAACCGGGTATATCAATTGTATCAACGTCATCCGTTTTACTTTCTTGAATTCCAATAATATCATGGTCATTAATCAAATTGAAAAATTCAGGACATTTCAATTTAGAAACTAATCCGCATACGTTCAATGATAAAAAGTTTACACTATGACACACATTGTATGTGCCATTAATAAATGGTTCATGACTTTCACATGAGTTCCCATTGTCATCGACCGTTGACTGTGAACAAAAGCTTTCTCCCACGCAATCCTACAAGTCACTCGCGATCGTCTGCTCACCGGCCGTGTCATGATGGGGCGTGTCCCCATTCGTGAAACTGTTGTTTATGTCTGAGTGTAATGTAGGTCCGTATTGAAGTGTTACACTTTCAGTTGGCCTACTTAACGAGACATTACTGTTTATTTGTGCATCATACCCGTATTTCGGCCTGTCCATTATCTCACTGGTTTGTTGTTGGATAATAACATCCACTTCGTTTTCGCTAGAGGAAATATCACTGTCTGTGTCGTATTCTTTTAGCTTTTTTTGTGTACAATCCATGTCTATAGGTGATGTCGCTTTTTTCTTCCCAACGATTTGTGAGAGTGGCGTATTTTCACATTGAATTTCATTCAGAGCTGTGAATCTATTTTGTGTTTGTATTGTGTCGTCTTTCGCGAACCGTGTCTTTTGTCCTTCAACACGTTCGTACCGTACCCTATTAGGTGTATCCTGTTGATATTGTCTTTGGTTATTTGTTTGTTGTTGATGTTGTTGTTGCTGCTGCTGCTGCTGCTGCTGCTGATTTTGATGCTGCAGCTGTCGCTGTCCCTGTTGCTGTTGTTGTTCCTGTCGTTGTTGAACGTTGATTGGCTGTTGTTGATGTTGGTTCTGTTGTTGTTGTCGGTTTTGATCTGTTTGTTGGTGTTGCCGTTGTTGTTGCTGCTGCAGATAGTGATGACCATTTGATTGCTGTTGTTGATTTGTTTTCCTATACTGGGACATGTGTTCACTTTGCCTATATACATGTGTGTGTTCTTTCCTTTCACGGTCGTATATGGGTTGTCCTGCTGAATTGTTTGGTATAAATTGTTTCCCATTTATATATAATCTGTCTCTCACTAGTTTTACTCTGTTGCTTCTGTCACTTTTAGCATGCTTGGCTTCTTCATACAGCATCTTCCTTCTATTTTCGATTTCAACTGGGAAATGTTCCTTGACTCTGAAGTCGCTTCCAATTAGGGTTTTGGGAGCTTCAAATCTAACATATTCTTTGTCTTTGTAGCTCTTGAATTTTGCAATTATGGGCCTCGGATAAGTGTGTCTTTAGTTGTAGCGACCAAGTCTATGTACCCTATCAAATTCAATGTCTTTCTCAATCTTCATTTCCGCTCGGAGGAATGTTTTTAATATTTCTTCACAGTTTTCATATTGCCCGAATGCCAAGTTAGATTCAGGGATTCCACTGAATATTAGATTTTCCCTCATACTTCTCCATTGTACATCTACAATTTTTTCTTCTGTTTCTGCTTGTTTTGCACACATATTGTTTTGTTTTTGTTCTAGAATGCTTATTTTCTCAAAGAGAGAATCTATAGATTTGTCAGTTTTAGTGTTGGAAATTATGACGTCATCGCATATGTTACTATAGTGGTGGATGGTCTGGTCATACTCCTCTACTCTAAGTTTGAGTGATTTTACTTCTGTGTTCACATTTTCGATTTTAGTGTTTGTCTGGTTGATGGTTTGCTTGATACTGTTTATTTGTGTCATTTGTGATTCTATGTTTGTCATTCTCTGACATGGTCAGTAACTACAGGGGAATAACTCTAGTAAGTTGTATGGGAAAACTTTTTACAAGTATTTTGAACACCCGGATTAATAAATGGTGTGAGATTAATAATACTGTATCGGACGCACAATTTGGCTTTATGAAAGGCAGATCAACGGTAGATGCAATTTTCGCACTTCATAGTATAATCGAAAAAATTCTAAACAATAAAAAACGTCTTTATTGTGCTTTTATAGACCTTAAAAAAGCGTTTGATTCCATCTATAGAAATGCAATGTGGTTAAAGTTATATAAATTTGGTATTAACGGGAAAATGCTAAGAATAATTCGTTCTATGTATAACACTGTCAAATCATGCATAAAATACTGCGGTTCTTTCTCGGATTTTTTCGCGATTTCAGTCGGTTTGAAGCAAGGGGAGATAATGTCTCCGATCATGTTTGCACTGTTTATTGAAGATTTAGAGTTATATTTGCAAAATAGAATAGAGAGTGGTTTATCATTAGATGACATTTCTTTAATTTTACTGCTTTTTGTAATGTAACGAGTAATGCTGGTGTTTACGGTGAATTGGGGCATTATCCTTTATTTATCACAAGATATACTAGAATAGTTAGATATTGGTTGAAATTAGTTAAAACAGAAAATATAATTTTATCATCTATTTATAAATCTTCATTATCTGATTGTGAAAGTGGTTTAAACAATTGGTTATCCAATGTAAAATCTCTGCTTAATACGTATGGCTTTATGTATATATGGGATGATCCTTTAAGGGTGAACCATCAACATTTTATGTCTAGCTTTAAACAGAGGTTGGTGGATTGTTTTATTCAAAAATGGAACACTGATCTACAAGAAAATAGAGTATTATCAAGTTTGTATAGACATGTTAAAGATAATTTTGGATATGAAAACTATCTGAATATTTTATGTACAAAAAGATTACGAAGTGTTTTTACTAAATTACGTTTATCTTCACATAGCTTAAGAATTGAGACAGGTCGTTATGCAAGACAGAGGATTGAAAGAAATGAAAGAGTTTGTCAAATATGTAATTCAACTGATATTGAAGACGAATTTCACTTTGTTTTAATTTGTACAGCTTATAATGATATTAGAAAGAAATATATCAGAAAATATTACATACAAAGGCCAAATATGTTTAAATTTATAACACTTCTACAATCTTCAAAGAAGAAAGAACTTTTTAATTTAAGTAAATATTTGTCAGAGGCGTTTACTGTCAGATGTTCTATTCCAAATATTATTTCTTAAAATATATTCAAGTACATCCTCACATAAATTGTTATTTTATATATAATTCCTTTTGTTTTTTGATATCCTTGGATTATTGATTAAAATGTGTGATTTATATGAGCTATGATTAATTAAGGAGTATTGAAAATTGAACTATAAGTGAGTGTGTAGAAGTATGTGTAACCTGTCATGTGATTATAATTATGTATTACAAATTATGTATGTAATGATGAGAAACTGTAAAAGTTTAAGTCAATAAAGTATCTATCTATCATAACCCGAAAAAAAGTCACATATTGTGTAAACTATGTCATTGCGTTATATAATAGAAAAAAAAGCCGTATACCCTATAGGCATTATGTAAATAGTCAAACAACGCGTCGTGACCTATATTTTATTTTATTATACACGCTTTTCGTTTTCTGGTATTCTACTTTCGTTTTCCAATAACTTGTTCAACTTCGGCCGGGGTCATGCGTGAGTGGATGCCGGATTTCAGATCAGGGAGGTGGCAGCTGACAACAAAATAAACAACCCCAAATCGCCTTTTAACATGATTTGTCATAACTAGCTCTCAGAGGGCGTATCACCGCGGATGCTCGCCGGCGCTGAGCTTCCTCCAGTGAATCTACAATCCCCTTTGCGCAACTGCGCGGTACCAAGGTATGAACGGTCAGTGCATCAAGGCTTTGCGCAACTGCGCGGTTACGTTCACTATATAACCAAGGTATGAACGGTATCCGGATGTTGAGGTTATATACTCGTATTGTGACAGAATAGGTTCATTCCCATATATTTATAGTTTTAATAGTTTAAACGTTATACAAAGTTGTACTTACTCACATGTAGATGTTTAAACCGCCAATACACACCTACTATTTGACTTCACATGCAACACTTTTAAGTAAACTTTTCCATAAATAAATCGAATATGTAACCTGTATACAAGTCAACTGTATATTTACACACCTTGACCTAAATTCCTTTTAGGTGTGTACACAGCCGGCTGAATATTCACCTACACATGATACGAACTATAAACGTATAAACACATACATTCTTAAGACGAAACATAGCCTCAGTAGCTCATTACCTTTCAGCACGAAATTAACGGATTGAATCGTGTTTTATTTTTTCGATATATGATCATATATAGTTCAGATTATTGTATGCTTACTTTATCGATTATCCGTTCGTACCTGTCAGGTGTATAATATACAGGTATTATGAAATGCGGTTAAGCTTTAAAGGGACGCATGACAATCTTGAGTTTTATTCAAGCATTACAATAGTAGTAGTAACGTTTTTATATGTGCACGCCCTATTGCACTAGGCATGTTGACGTGCTTGTACGCATTATATACTCGCCGTCATAAGAAAGTATCCACTTCTAAATATTGATATACAAATACTATGAGAACCAAAAATCACAATTTTTCGTATTATTATATTAGATACAACATTTACAAACATGTTTTAATATGCACTGATTTTAAGGCTTTGTCAACTCGCACGAAGCGCACGTGCACAATGGGGCTTATTTGGATTACCTCTAGTTATATAGCACGTTGCAATGTTCTTAGTGTTTTAGTGTATATTGCAAGGATAATAAAGAAAAACGCCATAGTTTGTTTTCAATATTTCATAAAAATGGGACGTTTAAATGACGCTCAACGTAATCAAGCAGTGGGCATGATTAAAGGGGGTATGTCATATCGGGAGGTGGCATGTCGAATGAACTGCACACACAGAACAATTCAACAGCTAGTTGAACGGAACAATGTAACAGGTTCAGTGAGCGACAGACAACGTTCTGGACGTCCTAGAATCACGTCACCTCAACAGGATCGTCATGTATTGCTCTCACAACTGCGGAATCGCTTTCGCACGTCAGTGCAACTTGCTCGAGAGACTATAAGTATACATGGTCGACGTGTCAGCGTGTCAACCATACGTCGCCGCTTTCGAGAACGTGGCCTCCATAGCCATAACGCTTATAGAGGTAACATGTTGACACCCGAACGCCGTAGAAATCGTGTTGTTTGGTGTCGTCAACATTCACGATGGACACAACGTCATGGCAGAGTGTTCTGTTTACAGACGATTCTCGTTTCTGCTTGGATATGCCTGACGGACGTGCTAAAGTATGGAGACGTCGCGGTGAGCGTTACGCTGATTGCTGTGTTCGTCAGGCGCCGTATGGTTGACTCGCTGACATGTCGACCATGTATATGTAACAATTTGATTTTAACTTTTCGAATAATTAACTTCAATGATTGCAAATGTACAAGTAAAGTGACGCTGTGATTTTTAAAAACAATCAAGATTGTCGTATGTCCCTTTAAAAAAACTAACCCCCCAAATAACGGTAAAATTGTACTACAAAAACGTTTATCAAAACTCTATCCAGATGTTCAGGTCATATAATAATGTATATGTGCCGATTAAAAAAAAGGTTTATTCACGGGTTCTAAGAATACCCGTGATTGAATATGCGTAAAATGAATAGTCGGTCTACTTGAAGCAGATATATTGCTGCCACCAGACGTAGCACTACCCATTATTTGCCTATTAAGCAAAGATCACATTAAACAATAGTGTGCTAAAACTTATGAATGAAAACTCTGGGATTAATTTATTTTGGTCTATTAAAAATTCAGGAGACGTTCTTGATAAAATTTATAATAAACGTCAAGTTTAATCTATAACACCACTTACTTATGACTTTTATACACTATATACAAACTTACCACACCACCTTATCAAAGACAAGCTTATTGCTCTTATTCACAGATGGGGATGTTCCCCGAGCTACTTTTTATGTTTCTCAACTTATTCGTTTCTCTAGAGCTGGTAGTCGTGTTGAGGACTTAAATATTCGTAATATTTGTATAACTAAAAAGCTTCTCCAGCTGAGCTAACGTAACCATAAACTTCGAAAACATTTGCAAAATGTTATTATCGTAACCCTGATCTACTGTTAAAATATAAAAGTAATATAAGAACTTTTCTGCGACAAGCACTATCACAATCTGACCTATTGCGATGTGATTTACACTTTTAGTGGTTGATCAATTTACAGTTCGCCACTATGCTTTCCTCTTCGATTGTGCGATGACCGTACATATTGTGTGCCTATGACGTCTACCTTAATACGTATAGGACGGTAGTGTTTGATGTTTGTCTTTAATCTTGTCTTGTCGTACCCTTAACGGTTTATTCTCTTGTTGCTCATGCTTCTGCCAAGTCATTGAGTACTTACTTTTTGGCTTTCTATGCTTTTTTATTTTGTATATATACATGATCATTTATGTTATATTGCCTGTTAATGCTGACTTGTTTGTTAGAGATTATTACCTGGCGGGGATATCTTTATTTACACTGTCCCGTTTATTGGGATGACAACATGGTAAGAGTGAGTTTGGTGCTCCCTAGAACCTGGTTTATATCTCCAGCGGCCTTTTTTGCTCATTGACCGTCCCAACCCTTTTGTGTTTGTGATGTCTTATCTTTTAATCAGCTTTAAAGTTATTCTTTTTTCTGTGTGTGTTTGTGGTTGACTGTTGTCCTTGAATGCTAATTTTCCTGTTCGATTTTTAGCTCGACTATTCTGTATGTAATCAGGCCGGCGTCGGCGTTGGCGTCGGCGTTCCACATCAAGTTTTGCGTTTAAACTGTGTTTACAAGTATATATGTCTCTTACATTTCTTATCCTAGCACAACCAAATTTGGCCATGGGCTTCCTATTTAACATTATCTTTAAGGCTGCATACGTAATTTTGGTTCCTGTAACCCATGGGCTCCCATGGAACCCAAATTATGATAGCCCTTAAAATGTGTCTCATTTCACATCAAATTTTGCGTGTAAGCTGTGTTTACAGGTCTATATCTCTTACATGTCTTGTCCTAGCTCAACTAAGTTTGGGAATTGATTTCCTTATAGTATGTTGTAAAGGGTTGCGTAAGTAATTTTGTCTTCTACAAATTCTGGGCTCCCATGGAACCCAAATTGAGATGGCCCATAAAATGTGCAATAAAAGCAGATCAAGGTTTGCGTGTAAGCTGTTGTATATAATCTATATTTTTGGTTTGGGATTTCTTATAGCATTATGCATCCTATTCATGCTTATCCATATTGGGGCATGGGCTCCCCCTCCCACCTCGCGCCCACCCCGCCCCCTCACCCCAACCCCGACCCCGATATATATATATTTGTTTACATATTTCTATGTTGTTTTGGACAATTCTTACACATATAGCTATGTTGCTACCACTCCCCTACTACACCCCCACTCGAAACCCATTTAGTATTATTTTTCTTTACATATTTCTCTGTTGTTTTAGTCAATTCTTACACATATAGCTATCTTATGCCCACACCCACCCCCGGAAGCCGACTTTTTTTCATCCGATTTTTACCCACGCCCACCCCACCACAACCTCTGTATTAAAGGACAATATCCAGGGTCAGGTCTGTACATAGGGCACCCCACACCTGAAACCCGAGTTTTTAAAAATATATTTCTGTGTTTTGGTTTATGAATTATACAGCTATGTTGCGTCCCAGCCGCACCCCCACCATACCCCAACCATCCCCTACACCATCATCACCACCACCAACCGAATGTTTTTGTTTGTTTACATATGTAGTTTTAGTCCCCACGCCCACTACACACCCCCACCCACCTACCCCATCCTCTCCACCACCCGAACGTATTTTTTTTTATTTCTTTACATATCTCTGTGTTGTTTTCTTTCCTCGCCCACCCCATCATCTCCACCACCCGAATTTTGTTTTTTGTTTACATATCTCTGTGTTGTTTTCTTTTATCAATTGATCAATATGTTTCGCCCCAACCACTACCCCATGCCCCACAAACACCACCACCATCCCATCATCACCACCACCCGAATGTTTTGTTTTTTTGTTTGTTTTTGCATATTTCTGTGTTGTTTTCTTTATCAATTTATCAATATGTTTCGGACAATGGGTCCTAGTTTAATGCATATGCACGTTGGATATGATGTTGAACCACGTTATATTAAATGGTTGTACTTTGGATTTACGATTGACGAACATAAATGCTTCCAGGTTGCCTCCAGTCCCTACATCTGTAAGGGCGGGTGAGGGCGGGGTGTGTGTGGGTGGGGGGGGGGGGGGAGTGGGGATGGAGAATTAGAACATCCAATACACAGGAACTGGTCACTTTTAATTTTTGCCTTCTATTATTATAATTGTCTATAAAGGACTTTAATGGGAAATTTTGGAAAATGCTGGTGTTCTTTTTCAGAGGTCAAGCAGACGTTCGAAACAATCTCAGTTACATGCATACTATATACTAACATGTGCAGAAATAAATTTCCTATCCAACAATACCTTTCTTCCTACGATCCCTTGTAAATTCGCTGAGATATCCGAGTTCAAAGTCACCAAAGTGCAATTTCAGGCTACTCGTCGTTTGTTTATGTCCCCTATGTAAACAAATGAAATTTACCGAAAATCAGGTGTCCGTTAATTCCGTTAATTTCGGCGCAGTATTCCAGCTTCAAATCACAACCAATTCACTAAAGTAAAGCATCGATACGTAAATAAATCCATATTTTATCAGTTTGCATAGTCCGTATCACGAGAAAGTCACACAACAACGAGTATTTCGCCACTTGTTATCGGCACTAGCAGACTTTACAAATGAAACCGCCATTTTCAAATGAATTACGGGGCCGAATGACGTCATAATGCGAACCTAACAGCTATGGTAAAAAAAAATACTTTTTAAAATTATTCTTGAATATATTATTAAATACGCTTGTGCTTATCCATAACACTATTATTGATTATAATAGTGTTATGGATAAGCACTAACGTATTTTCTAATATATTCAAGAATAATATTAAAAGGTAAAAATACTTACCATAGCTGTTGGATTCGCATTATGACGTCATTCGGCCCCGTAATTCATTTGAAAATGGCGGTTTCATTTGTAAAGTCTGCTAGTGCCGATAACAAGTGGCGAAATACTCGTTGTTGTGTGACTTTCTCGTGATACGGACTATGCAAACTGATAAAATATGGATTTATTTGCGTATCGATGCTTTACTTTAGTGAATTGGTTGTGATTTGAAGCTGGAATACTGCGCCGAAATTAACGGAATTAACGGACACCTGATTTTCGGTAAATTTCATTTGTTTACATAGGGGACATAAACAAACGACGAGTAGCCTGAAATTGCACTTTGGTGACTTTGAACTCGGATATCTCAGCGAATTTACAAGGGATCGTAGGAAGAAAGGTATTGTTGGATAGGAAATTTATTTCTGCACATGTTAGTATATAGTGTGCATGTGACTGAGATTGTTTCGAACGTCTGCTTGACCTCTGAAAAAGAACACCAGCATTTTCCAAAATTTCCCATTAAAGTCCTTTATAGACAATTATAATAATAGAAGGCAAAAATTAAAAGTGACCAGTTCCTGTGATCCAATACACTTTCTATTTAATGTGTTTCAGTTGCTCGCCAGAGTTCAGATGCACTTAAAGATAACTAACTCTCTTCCAAACTTAACCTTTTAATAAATGCCAGGTGACATGTATTTGAATTAATACATAATCTACATAGAGACCGACGTATTAATTTAAAACTATGACTAATTAATAAACCCCTTAAAGATTAAATATGATAAACGTTTAACGAAATGTTCAATCATTAAAAAGTATAAAAGAGTATAGATACCCTTAGTATATTCTATTCCAAACATGTATACACACTTTAATGTACTATTTTGTACTTTGTAATAATAATGTTTACTGCCTTATATATTTATAAACACAATGATAATGATTTATACAATACATCCTGTCATCGGGTTTTCGGGTTTTCTATTCGATATCCCCAAAACGCAATAAAACATTATTTTATTCCGCGAAAGGACATGCCCATGTGTATTGTGAAATATACAAGGTATCACGAGTGACGGTTTGCATGTAGTCGGAACTACCTCGTCGATTTCCGTCACTCGGGAATTGTCGAAGAGTTCCTATCGGGTTCGAATGTTTGTAACCACCAAATTAAATAATTCCTACTATCACTTCTATGGAATGTGTCATATGACAACTGCTATTTATAGTCACTGAGTAGTAAAGTATGGTGTATGTTCTATTTTACAATGTAACGCGTAGAAATATAAATATGTTCACCTTGTATTTATAATCAAAGTACTAAAAGTACTGAGAATGCAAGGTTTGATAGGAAACTTAAAGACTGTATGAATATTTGCACGATTGTTGGACATTTACAATTTCCATAAATTTGACATAGTTTTAGCCAAGTTGGCGATCTTGGGCGACCTACAAAAATCTTAGAGGATCGATCCAAATATCTAATATTGTGATCAATTGTCATTAAACTGTTTCAAATCTAGACTAGAATATTATTTTACGAAATTGCTGATGGATAGACAGATTTGTGTTTTCACTCAAGATAACCTCCATGTTTAAAATTATGTCATTTACAGAGTGGCGTGTATTAAGTAGTCTTTCGGAAACAAGATGCACAAGAGGGCCTGTATCACTCTCCTGGCTTGAATAGTCTAAGGTCTACTGGAAAACAATTTTTATAAAAAAATCAAAGGCTAGATAACTCTGATGTGTCTAGTCTGATGCAACTGGTTTTGAACTTGTCCAAGTTCAGTGGCGTAACCTAAAAAACGCCTTCTGCTGCAGGGACAAATAACTTAACAAGAGGCACTACCCGTTGATTCAACTTCCCTATGTCTGTCCCAAACATTGAAAATAAACTTTACAGTAGTATTTATAAAAAAAATAAATATACACATTTATAGGTGAATTAAAATTACACGTGCACTCGTGTTATATCCTACAGCCAGGATTTGTCCTTCAAAGGCTGTGATGAGGGGGGATCTCTGGCTGCAACAATATCTTCACACGATGGTGTATTCAAATAAAGTGTGTATGTATGCATGCTACCTATGACTGTTCTTTTCCTGGTGTGTAATATCTGAAAAATAAACAAATTTAGACGTAACATACAATTTTATATCTTTTTTTTTTTTTACGTACCATGTCCCCTTTATGTATTTAAAAACATAAAATACATAGCACACCAACAGCGATCGTAAGCGATTTCGTTGTAGTAGTTAATGAGAAAAAGCGTGTACAACTACTTCAGAAAATTGATACTTCAGTAAGATTTTCAACGTCGTGTTTTAAGATGTTCCAGAGGAACAGCCGCGTTTCCACTTTGTATTATATTAATAGAAATAATTTAAAGAAACTTGCTCGACAAATAACTACACAATTACACTACAAACCCTTTTATCAAAATACTATCCATGTCTTAAGGTCATAATATAATGCATATGTGCAGATTAAACGAATAGGTTTATTAACGGGTTCTTAAAATACCTGATACGTGATTAAATATGTGTAAAATGAATTATGAGCTGGTAACTCTTAATTCGACGCTCCAGTTTTGGGGTTTGGCTTGGCTGATTAAAGCCGTTTATATTGTGTCTATACAGTTTGGATTCTCAACACATGCAAGTTATATATTATTATATACCTCGTATGAGTAGGTTTAGAAACGGTGTACACATGTTGTAAAAATTGGCTGTTGTTGGCGGGATAGCTACTGTAAAGGATGTAAAGCCAGATCCAATATTTAAACAATTCTTTGAGACAAACTACGTGATCGATATTCCAGACATTGCTCAGAATCAGGATGTTAAAAATTTTCATGAGGAGGATCCTCTTTTTTTCCTATTTTCGTTTATCTCTATTATACAGCTATATATATATATGCGACCTTGCTAGAATCTCTTTGGTGATCATATACCATGCAATCAAAGTAAAATGGTGATCTTACGCCTCAGTTCTCTACAGTTGCCATATTTTACGATTCTATATCTCAGTTTGAAAAACCTCACTCACGCCCGTAGTAAAGTTTCGGTAACTACACTCAAGTGATATGAAAACGCAACACGGGAATTTCCGCTATATATTGTATGTACAATATGCTGCTTTTAATCGAATGGTACATGGCTACGTAAGACCTTTCCTTTTGGAAAAAATACTAAAACAACAAATAATACAGCAAATAGTATTCCTGCAATGTTTCATTATTCACAGAGTACGCGTTTGGCTCAATCATGTGAGCAAACTTAGGATGCAAAATTTTGCAAACTATTTACGTTAAATACAGTACTGAACTGGCTCAATTTTTCGAAGATCAACTTCAACATTGATGAAGTTCTTGTTACAAAGTGTAGTGTGATTAAAACGTCTACAACATCACAGTTGTGTCCTTAGTTAACTGCAACTTTTATTCTTTGGAATATTATGTGCAATTAAGTGTGCAGTATATACAATATATAGCGGAAAATCCCGTGTTGCGTTTTCATATCACTTGAGTGTTTGTACAGACTTTCATTACGATTGAGAAAGAAGGATAGAGAGAAGGGATAGATAGTGTTATAGTATATGCATACAGTTAAAAGAGAAAGAAGGAGAGAGCGAAGAAGAGATAGTGTTATAGTATATGCATATAGTTAATAGGGAAAGAAGGAGAGAGAGAGAGAAGAAGAGATAGTGTTATAGTATATGCATATAGTTAATAGTGTAAGAAGGATAGCGAGAAGAAGAGATAGTGTTATAGTATATGCATATAGTTAATAGGGGCAGAAGGAGAGAGAGAAAAAGAGATAGTGTTATAGTACATGCATATAGTTAATAGAGAAAGAAGGATAGCGAGAAGAAGAGATAGTGTTATAGCATATGTATATAATTAAAATCACTAATATATACACTATGACACTATCTCTTTTTCTCTCTGTCCTTCTTTCTTTACTCTATCATAATGAAAGCCTGTGGGCCCATGTGCTTATTTACTCCGAAGCCACAATCTTTGTCAAGTACAGCCTTATTACCTCATCCGACAAGATAATAGCGAACCTCAGGGGACAAAGGGCGCCCGTATTACTACTGTTAGCAGTCTCATAACATTCATATATTCCTACAACTAGTAGATAATAGTAACCGGAACGGGTGAAAATTTAATATGAAATAGTTTTAATGTTATTGCGTGATTTAGATTCCATTCGTGAAAAAACTAATTAATTAATGTTATTAAAGGGACACACGCTATCTTGATTGTTTAATAACTCTCGGCGTCCCGTTAGTTTTTCTACATACATCGCATTTGTTCAATCATTTATATTAATTATAAGAATTGCAAGAAGCAAATTCTTTTTTTGCATATTACTGACTGTTGATTACATTTCGCCAATAATATATTTAAACCTATGGTAGAATAACGAAGAAAAGTTAAAACTTCAAAATTGCATTTTAATATATGCCAGCAGATTTTAAAGTCAAAATTGTTACTAGATTAATAAATCGAGAGCGTCATTTTAATGCTTGATAAAGACTTCAAGATTGTCGTGTATTCCTTTAAATTAGTGTACTTGTGTACGTATAGAATCAAGGGATTCACTAAATACCTACCACTTCGATTACATGACGTCATCTTCTTGCGTACACCGAGTTAACTCCCTTGATCTCCAACTCTTCAACAGTAAACAACATGAAAACTAGCGGTAAAATGATAAATTCGTTAAAATGTTATCATAACCTGACGTTTAACTAGATTGGTAACAAACTTCAGATAGTTTAAATGATAGACATATGAACATTGTTCAAATAGAAATCGACTGTAATGTCTATTGAAGAAACATACAGCTCAATCGAGGGATTTACAATCCACTCGATTGCCTCCAATTGCGTTCGAGGGTGGGTGAGCAGCGAACAGACGTTAGAGAAAGTAATTGAATGTCACGCCAGACATCAATTGTGCGAATTCGTTTTCTGGTAAGTGGAATTATATAGACCAAGCACTTCAAAACATGTCACCCATCATATGTATATAGACCAGCCACTTCAAAACATGTCACCAATATTTGTATATAGACCAGCCACCTCAAAACATGTCACCCATCATTTGTATATAGACCAGCCACTTCAAAACAGGTCACCCATCATATGTATATAGACCAGCCACTTCAAAACATGTCCCCCATCGTATGTATATAGACCAGCCACCTCAAAACATGTCACCCATCATTTGTATATAGACCAGCCACTTCAAAACAGGTCACCCATCATATGTATATAGACTAGCCACCTCAAAACATGTCATATTATTCTGGTAGGTGACCTGTTTTGAAGTGGTTGGTCTATATTATTCTGGTATGTGACCTGTTGTGAAGTGACTGGTCTATATACAAATGATAAGTGACATGTTTTGAAGTGGCTGGCCTATATTATTCTGGTAGGTGACCTGTTTTGAAGTGGTAGGTCTATATTATTCTGGTAGGTGACCTGTTTTGAAGTGGTAGGTTTATATTATTCTGGTAGGTGACCTGTTTTGAAGTGGATGGTCTATATTATTCTGGTAGGTGACCAGTTTTGAAGTGGTTGGTCTATATCATTATGTTAGATGACATGTTTTGAAGTGGTTGGTCTATATAATTCTGGTAGCTGACCTGTTTTGAAGTGGTTAGTCTATATACAAATGATAGGTGACATGTTTTGAGGTGGCTGGCCTATATTATTCTGGTAGGTGACCTGTTTTGAAGTAGTTGGTCTATATACAAATGATGGGTGACATGTTTTGAGGTGGCTGGCCTATATTATTCTGGTAGGTGACCTGTTTTGAAGTGGTTGGTCTATATTATTCTGGTAGGTGACCTGTTTTGAAGTGGTTGGTCTATATACAAATGATGGGTGACATGTTTTGAGGTGGCTGGCCTATATTATTCTGGTAGGTGACCTGTTTTGGAGTGATTGGTCTATATACAAATGATGGGTGACATGTTTTGAGGTGGCTGGCCTATATTATTCTGGTAGGTGACCTGTTTTGAAGTGGTTGGTCTATATACAAATGATGGGTGACATGTTTTGAGGTGGCTGGCCTATATTATTCTGGTAGGTGAACTGTTTTGAAGTGGTTGGTCTATATTAGTCCGGTAGGTGACCTGTTTTGAAGTGGCTGGTCTATATAGAAATGATGGGTGACACGTTTTGAGGTGGCTGGCTTATATTATTCTGGTAGGTGACCTGTTTTGAAGTGGTTGGTCTATATCATTCTGGTAGGTGACCTGTTTTGAAGGGGCTGGTCTATATACAAATGATGGGTGACATGTTTTGAGGTGGCTGGCCTATATTATTCTGGTAGGTGACCTGTTTTGAAGTGGTTGGTCTATATTATTCTGGTAGTTGACCTGTTTTGAAGTGGTCTTTATACAAATGATGGGTGTCATGTTTTGAGGTGGCTGGCCTATATTATTCTGGTAGGTGACCTGTTTTGTTGTTCGCCATAACATTGCGACAAACTTTACCATTCCGATTTTTTTTTTATTGCACGCCGTTACATCGCCACACACTTTTCAATTCAGATTTGCCGTTTCTTTATTCGCCATAAGATCACGACAAACATTTCCATTCTGATCTGCTTTATCTCCGTTCGCCAAAACTTCATCACAAAGCTTAAACTTTATACAGATTGTTGTTATTTCTTCTATGTTACTTATTACTCAAGTAGAATGTACTCAAGTAAAATGTGGATTTTATGTCAAAGGACCACTTAACAAGTTATTTTGCTAAGTACATGTATAAAACTTTTAGTGGAACCTAATTTTTTCAATCGGTAGCACGGCGGATTTTTAACCGGAGGCCCCGGGTTCAATCCTCCATGGTGCCACTGAGTTTCGTGGGTGTGTTCTTGGGCAAGACACTTTCCCTAGCTTAGCCTCGTCCATCGGATGGGGACGTAAACGGTCACATGTATCGGTCTATCCTGCGAGCACGTTAAAGAACCATTGGAATCTATTCGATATAAGAGTAGGGCACAGTCCCCGGATTCCTATGTATCCTTACCCTCTCTCTGGGGCGGCGCTAAATAACCTATATTGTGTTGATGAGCCGTTAAACAACATTCAATTCAATTCAATTATTTAAAAAAAATATAAAAAGCCAAAATATGTATTATTGTGTTGCAAGAACATTTTTAAATTCCAAACATCATGATAACTTCAACATTTAAAACCGGAACAATTAAAATTGTGTCCCAGGTGAAAAATGATATCAATATTACTCTGCATTAACATGACCATCATGATGACAAGTCAATTTAATAGTTTAAGTCATTGTGAATTATTATATTATAAGGAACTATCTACAAATGTAACAAATATAAAATCTACTTTGAAATTTAAGCACAGTCATACTTTAAATAACATGTATTTAAAAGTCAAAAAATGACAAAGATAATTAATTCTTAATATCAGAATAATATAAGTGTACAGTCATGTAGAAACACAATTTATGATAGATTTGGTGGGAAATTAAGATGGGTAATCTTGCTGACTGGGTCAGTTAATTATTATTACCAGGTAGTATGCAATTTCCTTTGATCTGATGCAGTATCATGCAGTATCCTGCAGAGATTATTCTATTAGAAACACATGTGTTCAAGAAATTGTGGTATTTTTGCATAAATAACCAGTTATCATGTGTCTATATAGGCAATGGTGTTTCTGCTGTCAACAGTGTACTATTTTTCAATGAAATTGTAACAATTTAAAACAATGAATTTGAATGAGTTTATTTGAGTGAATATTCTGAAGGGGAATTGTTCCACACCTGTATATTGTAAGTATATAACTGTTTTATTTTTATTTTTATATGTCGGAAAATAGCAAGTTTTGCATTTTTCATCTGGTTAGGTAACAGTCGCCTGAAACTTTCGGAATCAGCCCTAGACCATCATCAGACCCATAACCTGACCTCCATTGGTAAATGTTTAAATTTATGTTTGTGGGTCTGTCCTAAGGGTCTGGTGCTGATTCTAAGATATCCAGGCACCAAGTGCCTATTGGACTGCTACAGTTAGGATGATGTTCGACATTTCCATGAAAATGGGAGTAATGCAGGAATGACAGCGCTCGACATCTCCATGAACATGAGAGTAATGCAGAAATGACTGCGGTCAACATCTCTATGAAAAGGAGAGTAATGCAGGAATAACAGCGCTCGACATCTCTGTAAAAGTGAGAGTAATGCGCAATGACAGCGCTTGACATCTCCATAAAAATGGGAGTGATGCAGAAATGACAGCGCTCGACATCTCCATGATAATGGGAGTAATGCAGAAATGACAGCACTCGACATCTCCGTGAAAATGAGAGTAATGCAGAAATGACAGCTCTCGACATCTCCATGAAAATGACAGCATTCGACATCTCCATGATAATGGGAGTAATGCAGAAATGACCGCACGACATCTCCATGATAATGGGAGTAATGCAGAAATGACCGCACGACATCTCCATGATAATGGGAGTAATGTAGAAATGACATCGCTCGACATCTCCTTGAAAATGGGAGTAATGCAGAAATGACAGCGCTCGACATCTCCTTGAAAATGGGAGTAATGCAGAAATGACAGCGGTCAACATCTCCATGAAAATGGGAGTAATGCAGAAATGACAGCGGTCGACATCTCCATAAAATGTGAGTAATGCAGAAATGACAGCGGTCGACATCTCCATGAGCACACGTAAAACAATGGACGTGAGACATATACCCGTGAGGAATTTCCTAACTAGGCATGGGACCCTTACGAGACGTTTTGAAACGTCAACTTTGGTCGGACACCCGCAACACCCCCCATAACAAATCGTAAGGATATACTTTAAATCGAGAGCATTTATTTAGTGTCGATTTATTTAAATCGTTCCATTTATTTAAATTTGGTGCAGTCCATGTTAAATAGTGAAAAAAAAAATCATGTTTTTGATCTAAATATATATATTTTTAAAATGGCGCACCATTGTTTCATTTCATAATTTCAGTCCATTATTTATTTTGAAAAACTTTGCCGCGATGTGTTGGCGAACATTGCCGCAACTTTGCAGCGAACATCACCACAAGCATCGCCAGAACAGTGCAGAGAAACATTTTATGCAAATGAAGTTTGCTGCAAAGTTGCAGCGAACATCGCCAGAAGATTACAGCTAAAAGCGTTATGCAAATGAAGTTTGCTGCAAAGTTGCCGCACACTTTTACCATGCAAATGAGGTCTGCGGCAAAGTTGCGGTGAACATCGCCGGAACATCACCAGAACCTTATTTGCATATTTGTTCGCTGCGGCATGATAAAAGTGTACCGCAACATCGCCGCAAACTTGTTCGCCGCAGCTTTGCAGCAATGTTTGCCGCAGAGTTGCAGCAAATAGTCGCCAGAAGCCTATATTTTTGGTAAGGGAATGTTTTACATAGCTGATAAACAGGTTGTGTGTAAACATTACAACTAGGCGCGTTCAAAATTGAGTAGACCATGGTATAACTGCCGAATCTGTCATTTATAACACGTCTGAAATATACCGGCATTTATAGCACGGTTTAGGCTCAGACCTTCAGGTTTATGAAAAATTAAACGTAAGCATGAACAAAGGAAAACCATTAATAAAAACAATAAATAATCTATAATAAAACATTTCTGTGTTCTAATTAAAGATTGTTTCGAACATAAATAGTCAGCTCTGAATTAATATTAAATACAGAAATCAGGAAATTATAATGGGGTCCGAATCGCCCACGGTCCGAATCAGCCAGGTACCGAACGTTTAAGTGGCCTAATTTCAATGTAAAGTGGCTAACTTGTAAAATACATAGTACTACATTTCTACAAAGTGTTTTCACTATATGATCATGGATCGCAACAGTTACCAAAAGACAGAATTGCTCCCATGTGCAGTCTATTGTGTGTGTTTGATTGCGCAATGCGACAATGTGTATACAAAATGACGTCATCACTTTCTGTGTACTCCATATGGCTGGTAACTAGCCTCTCCCTACCTTTGTCTATAAGAGGCAGATAGAGGACACGTAATCACTGAAATAAGTTGACATACTTATTTATAATTTATTTTGATGTAGTTGTAAGTTTGACTTTAAGGGAATGGGTAAGGCGGGGTAACGGCGCTTTGATAGTAGTATAAAATCCATTCAAAACGGATGTCAATACGTGCTTTGAAAAAATAATGCATTCGGTAAAAGGGAAAATAAGCAAACAAATGGAGAAAACGGAGAAAATTTACCTCAGACAATTTTCGTTAATAAAGTTCTGTCCCCGATCCGTAATATTTGAACACAAAGCAACTGTCCTCGATCCTTGAACCCAACACGACTGTCAGGTCGATCCTCCACTGCTAAAGTATTCGAATAAAAAACAATCCTCAGTCCTCGACTTCTGAGTATTCAATCACTAAATATTGTCCCCGATTTGTCCCCGATCCTCGACTTCTTAGTTTTTGAACACCAAGCAACTGTCCTCTATCATCGACTTCTTAGTATTCGAACACAAAGCAACTGTCATCGATCCTCGACTTCTTAGAATTCGAACGCAAAAGTCCACAATCCTCAACTTCTTAGTATTCGAACACAAAGCAACTGTCCTCGATCCTCGACTTCTTAGTATTCGAACACAAAAACACACAAAAAATGTGAATGCTAATGCCATTGTCTCAACTCTGTAAATAGGTGGTGTGTATGCATTGTTTTTTTGTACGGAACGTATGTTATTTGATGTGTGGGATGATAATGTCACATGTGAGCTTGTGTGGGCGCGGGGAGTTATTGGGGTGGTACGTTTTTGGCGGGGTAAATTAGGTTAACATACCACTAAATATACTAGGTATGTAATTTTCAGTATTTCAAAATGTAATTTATGTAAAATGTTAACGTGTGTTATTACAAATGGCCAACACTTGCGGGAAACACTAGCTCCACCCCATCAGTCTATAAACAAATAGCGAAAGCAGTGTACAATACAATGAAGGTTATCACAGCCATGACTATATGAGGTAGGACAGTACTCACACTATAATACACTTACGATATACAGAGTATACAACCATAAGAGTTATACGGGGCGGTTGCCTTTTGGTTATGGAGTCCGGTCAATGATCAATACAATGAAGGTTATCACAGCCATGACTATATGAGGTAGGACAGTACTCATACTATAATACACTTACGATATACAGAGTATACAACCATAAGAGTTATGATTCTGACATATAGACTGAGAGACAGACAGTAAACAAATGCTATTCAAATTATTGTGACATTGCTGTCAGGGGCCAGTGGAAGTAAAGACTGAGATTGGGCATACGGGGCGGTTGCCACTTGGTTATGGGATCCGGTCAGTGACTGAGATGGGGCACAAGGGGTAGTTGCGTCTTGTTATGGGGTCCAGTCAGTGGGACGAAGCCCGCTGAAGTCCGTGACGGTCTGTTTTTGACTTGACGTGAATTTTAGCTTGGAGATATACTCGTAATACTCTTCATATGCTCATACATTAATTTTCAACTGAATTTATTTAAGTCATACAGTATGCGGATCCTGGTTAAATTATACGAAATTTTATGGATTTTGGTTTAATAACAAAAACGTATGTTTTACGCCGAATGCGCGAGACTTGACATGTATGTTATGATAATATAACATAATTTAATAAATTAAGGACGCTGGCAGTTTGCAGTGCTCCTCGGTTTCTGTCTTTGCTTGTACTATTTTGTTTTTCTACAGTAAAGCACAAGAAATCAAAGTGCTTAAAGCACTGATGGACTAGGGGCTTTGGAAATTGAACAGTTCTGTTGAGTGTACATGGTGTAAGTTCATTTATGAACGTTGTATGCACTGACCTTGCGTATGTATTTGGATGGTACTACAGTCTGCCCACGGTGTTTTCTTTCCCGCCAAACGGATTAGTACTGACCATTGAATAATAACAGGTATATAGTGAACATTTTTTATCAATAACGGTGCATTGTTTTTCCTATTTTACTATTGGACTATCTGTAAGTATTAATTTGGTTCTGTGTTGACAAAACTGGCGGAAAGTGTCTTCTTGAGTTCGAAGGGATCAGAGTGTAACTATTAAATATCGACGCATGCACCAATATGGGCCGTACGAGTTATCCTTTTAGGAAAAATACATCTAATTTTATTATTGTTTACATATTGTTTTATTGTGCTATGTTTCCATCATTTATTAAATCGGAGCAACATTATTCATATCTGTACAATGTCGGATTCGAAAAAAATCTCCTCCACTCGATTAATAGTGATCGCGGTCATGAAATTAACGCGTGATCAGTTCAATCTATTGCGTCTGAAATGCCGCTTCAACAGTGTAGTAATACAATTTGTTAATTCTGCAATTATAACATTTTGACGAAGACTTTCTTTTAGATTGTCTCCATTAGGTGACGGATGTTCCATTTTCCCGCTGATATGGCAAATGTTTACCTCTATTTTTTTTTGGCTGAAAAATAACTACTTTTGCTCGGAAGCATTGGTCCTTTCGACATTAATATGCAAATGCGCTACTTTATCCTAGGTTTGCAAAGCTGGATGTACGGGGTCCAAACGGGGTTTATAATATTTCGAGATAAAATATATCATCTTGTTTCTTGTCTTAGTAGAAAAAAGTATAGGCCCAAACATCACATTCTTCAATTTTCTTTCCATTTCCCACAGCTTATTTACGATTTAGATGGTATTTGTCTGATCCGGAGAACTATTTCTTCTCTACACAAGGCCAGGGCCCTATGAATATGCATACAGTGAGTGGGGTGTGTTAACATCTTTTATGCGAATGAACACCCAATTAAAATGACAGCTGAGGCTCTGTCTGTTAGCATAGCGATACATTACGTCAGTGACGATCTGTTGCGGCTTCTAGCGTGCCTGCTAAGGACAAGGTATTGAAAAGCCCCTAGTCCGAAATCTGATGCAAAGCATCAGGGTGGCGCAGAATGTTTTCAAAAGGAGGAAACAAATATGTGTATTTATTTGCAAATTGTTATTATATAACAAAACTTAGAAATATTTTAAAAAGTGTAAAAAGTTATATGGCAACAGTAGCAATATTAATTTAAGAACAAAGGTACATACTTAAGATAAATAAACATCTTTAAGTGTTTGCATTAATTGCTGATGATATATATTTGTAGAATGGTATGAAGATGTTTTGGAATATTGAGGTAGTTTAATTAAGTAAAAAAAAAACATAAAAAAAGAATCTGATATGATCAGTGGAATGTGACAAATGGCTTGGGTAGGTGGACATGTATTCGGAAGAAGTGGTTTGTAGTGGTAAGATATCATACAGTTTGGTTTTTTGAATGTTTAACACTGATTTTTGTCATAGGTGTGTGCCACGTAGGGCTGATCATGAGATTTTCCTTAGTGGAAACCAGTATTGCATGTCCTGCGTCAGGAAATAGCATGCTCAAGCAAAGTTTCAAAGCTGTATCTGTTATAGTTACTGAAAAGAGTGCGCCCTAACATAAAACTTAACCAAATACGCAGACGCCGATCAAGGGATGTCAATAAGTCGTATTTCTTCCAAAATACATACGGTCTAAAAAGTGGACCTGAACGGAAAACCTAATCCATATACGTAGTTTAAAAAGGGGCATAACTTTTGCAGATAGCAGCACAGAGTTATGAAACCTGATTGTGATGTAGAACAGGTGTATAAAGATTCAAAGTTGTAGCTGTTAAATGGACCTATGACATATCGCCAATTTCAATACAGCAATTTCAATACAACGACAAGATCTTATGGCCAGTCTTTTACCCCCAATTTTTTTACAACAACAACAACAACAAGTCACGTGCTCCGCCATTACGCAGCTTCAAATAGGCAGCGCGCTTTTGGCGCACCGCCAATTACATCAAGGGAAATAAATATCATTCCATATAACATCAAGAATTAGGTTTAGTTATTTCCCTTCGACTGAAAAAAAACCAAACATTTTCAAACCTCGACAAAAATACATGTATAGGTTTACCACCACCAATGTAAACCTCCGAGGTGTAGTGCAATGTAGTGCAGTGTAGTTCCTATAATAAAAAGTAATCCCTCCCTTTTTGATGGAAATATATGTATAAGAAACGTATTATAAGGTTTTACTGGATCTCTGATGAACATTTTCGAAATTTCGAATCTATGCTTCACTTCGTGAGCAAATATCAATGAAAACAGCTGTGCCCTTGACCTGTTTAGTAAACAAACAAGAACTTTCTTACATGTAATGGGACCCCACCTTTTATGATGATTTTTCAGTGGAAGATTAGCTTTCTATACGAAAATTACACTGCTACATTATCCATACTTGAGCTGCAGATGCAGCAAATAATTAATATGTGACATTTTAACATGGTACACACAATCCGTCATTTTCCATTCAATATCCCCACAGACTGCGATATGAACCACTCTATCTCCGTTTTGCATCACACGATCTCCGACATGCACCACACAGTCTCCGTCATAGCCAACACAGTTTACGTCAAGGAACACACAATATTTGTCATGCATCACACAATATCCGTCACTTACCACACAATCTCCGTCAAGCGCCACACAGTTTCCATCATAGACCACACAGTCTAAGTTATGGTCCACACATTTTTGTCATGCATCACACAGTATCCGTCATTTACCACACAATCTCCGTCATACTCCACACAATCACCGTCAGGAATCAAACAATATGCGTCATTCACCTCCAAATTCCGACATGGATCATCCAATCTCCTTGATGTTACACACAATTTCTCACGTGCACAACCCAGTCTTAGTCATGTACCACACAGTCTCCGTCATGTACCACCGAATGTTCGTCATATACCAAACAATCTCCGTCATGGACCATCCAATCTCCGTCATGCACCACCCAATCTCCGTTATGTCTCTCGGAATCCCTATCATTACCACCAAATCTCCGTCATGCACCTTTCAATCTCCGTCATGTACCACACATTCTCCGTCATACACCATGAATCTCCGTCATGCACCACACATTCTCCAACATGCACCACCCAATCTCCGTCAGGTACCACCCAATCTCCGTCAAGCACCACACATTCTCCGTCAAGTAACACCCAATCTCCGTCATGTACCACACGATCTCCGTCATGCACCACACATTCTCCAACATGCACCACATAAGCTCCGTCATGTACCACCCAATCTCCGTCATGTACCAACCAATCTCCGTCATGTACCACAAAATCTACGGCATGCACCATACAATCTGCGCCATGTACCACCCAATCTCCGCCATGTAACACCCATTCTCCGTTAGGTACCACTCAATCTCCGCCATGTACCATCAAATCTCCATCATGTACCACCCAATCTCCGTCATGCACCAGCTCCGTCTTGTACCACCAAATCTACGTCGTGTACCACCCAATACCCGTCATGTAGCGTCCAATCTCCGTCATGCACCACACAATATCCTTCATATACCACCAAATCTCCGTTATGCACCACCCAGTCTCCGTCGTGTACCTCTAACCGCTGCAGGTTGGAATCAGTCTTGGAGCTCGACTTATAAGTGAGAAACCACAAAAATATCGACCGTAATACATAGCCTAAAATATGCTGAAAATGACGTAAAACACCAAACACTCTGTACGATGTAGGATTATCCAACCCATCATATAGCCTACAGATAAATTACTGTTTTACAGCCAGTATACGGAAGGTGGTTAATCTACAATGATGAATTATTATATAAATTAAAATAGACTGTTAACGAAACACATGGCAATATTGAAGTTTTTTCAAGCAGCAAAATGATCGTCCCCAAACCTGCTTGCATATAATTAAATAAAATGTTGAGTTTTCATGTTTTTTCTCATTCTGCCATAGGTTTATATTATATATTATCGGTACAATACATTTAGTAGTTAGTAATAATTATGCAAAAACAACTTGCTTTCTATTATTCAGGTAATTAATATTAATTATTGAACACATGCACATCATATGGAAAGACTAACGGGATACAACGGATTTTTAAAAAAAATCAAGATTGCCTTGTGACCCTTTAAAACAGCTCTGGTATTATTAAACGCAAGATCCAATAACATCCCAATGTCGTATTTGCACATTTCGTATTAATTATATTTTGAATGTTTATTCAGCAACCAACATGGATGACGACTACCGTGGTTTATCATTACGACTGTATGACGTACCTGAGAGGGTCGGCGCTTCAGAGAAGATGAGGAAGCTACGTCAGGACACGGCTATTACAATCGAGATTAAAGACACCACTCTACGACAACTCGTACGTCATAAGCAAATATCGAGATATTGCTTTGGAAGCTTTTGCGAAGGAACCACAACTCCAGGCCAGAAGTCTGATATTGATATTCTTTACAGTTCAGATCAATATCCTGTTATTGTTGATATTCATGAAGCTCCTGCAAGTGGTATCTCATTTCTTATGGTTCGGGACGACCAAACTTACCCGGGCTATGTCAAACTTCAGAAAGTTGATAATGGTAGGTCACTCACAATACACGATAGAGAATTGATAAATGGCGAAGACAAGGACACTACTGGTAAAATATGTATAAAGCCTGTTATAAATCCTCATGCTCATGAGGGGCACGGACCGGCTGGCACAGTAATACTAGAGGACTCTGCGGATATGGACACGGTTGCTGCATTGTGATGCGGGAATATACCATACTTCGCAAACGAATGGATTGGTCGACGTCGATCTTATGAATGGCCTTCAAGACATCAGCTTACCAAAATGCGTTCCTTAGGTTGTTTTGTTGTTGGTGTAGAACACCCGTCTAGCCATGAATGCCAACTGGAATGGAGGTTATCGTTTTCACTCCAGGAGAGAGAACTCATGTTCAGTTTAAATCCAACTCAGCATAAGTGTTATGTTCTCTTGAAAATGATTAAAAATGAAATAATAAATCATACTATAGGGGAATGCATCAGCTCATATCACTGTAAAACATGTATGTTCTACATCATTGAAAATACAAGAGCAGATATCTGGAGACCTGACAATGTGTGTCAGTGTTTGCGTCTTTGTTTGTATGTTTTAATGAATTGGGTATATTATGGCAACTGTCCTAATTACTTTATTCCAGAAGAGAACATGTTCGACAGACCTGCACTTGTACGTTTGCGGAATCCTTTATTGCTATTATTATATGACTTAGTGTCTGGCGTATGTCGATACCTACTGGAGCTAAAGTGTGATAACATAGGACGTGTATTAATGGGCATAGGACGATTTCAGCTGTGCAGAACTGTCGACGACGTTAACATCGAAAGTAAATTTTTGTTGATTGTCATAGTGTTACGTTTTCGCGAAGATGCTTTAGTGAATGGTATCAATGACAATAAGCAGTCAGTTATAATGCTTTCAAATCTACTTCACGCGTTAATGAACATACAGCCTGTTACTGAACACACGGAACAACACACCAATGAGGCCGTCTCATACATGATTCCTGTCGTACATCTACAACTAGCACAACGCCTTGTTTCGTTATGCATCAGCTGATTCAGAGGAGTAATCACCATAGACGCCAATGCAGAACGTTTGAATTGACTACTGCAAGATTAATGGACGCAACTGCGTTTTCAAATTCCGGAAGTATAACAAGTGTGAACAAGTCTTAGAGAAGTTAAACGTGGATGTTAAAGTGCATGTCAAGTCACAGTGAAGATGCCATAAAGTACCACTCGCGTTTCACCCTGAATTCAAAAACGTTATACGTCGTGACAACCTGTCAGTGAAGACAATATCAAAAACACTAGTTTCAGCATGTGTGATATTCCTCCCGTCAGATATGGAGATAATACCGCCTCCTCTCCGCTTTGAGATGTACCGTTCCGTGTTCACACATCCTGGATCAAGGCATGAACTATTCGACGACTGGTATGACTGGGTCGTTGTCGACGGGAAAGTATACCTCTACTTCCTGCAGTATCTCGTATATTCCAAGTTAAACAAACACGATCACAAAGATGTGGCAATTGAGAACCTGAAGTGGGTGATTCAGGCAGATCCGTGTCTAGGGCATAAAGAAACTGCGTACAATCTCCTAGGATGGATATATACACAGGAGGGTAGGGTACAAGAAGCGGCTCGGTGTTTTCTGGAGTCATGGCGGATAAGGCCTCACCACAACGCGGCAAAATGGCATATGGGAATATTAATGTTCGATATATCCAGGCAATAAACATACCACTTCGCATTAAAGGGACATACGGCAACCATAAATTGTTTATCAAGCATTAAACGTGGCACCTAGTTTGATTAATCTCAATCATTTTGTCTTTAAACTGCTTTAATATACAATTTGGAGGTTTTAATTTGAATTCGTTTTTTCTGTCATAGATTTAAATGTATTATTGGTGACATTTAATCAACCATTAGTAATATGCAGAACATTTTCGTTTGCACTATTCAAGTAAATATAAATATTATGTAGGATACAGAAAACGTAACGGGACGCTGTTAGTTTTAAAAATATCATGATTGCCATGTGTCTCTTAACAATGTGGTGTTTTGGACACGTTGGACTACATACTACCGAACAACAAGCATTCAAAGAAAAAACATAATTATGCATCAATCTATTGCTTCGGTATATCGTCAGAGGCTATATACATAGAGACAATTATACATAGAGACAATAATATTGTTGATGTCGTAAATTTAACGTTTATTCAATTCAGTCAAAATTACAAGCAATAAGACTTTACGGTGGATGTAGTATTTTCAAACCCACAGAGTGATATTCATAATTAAGTAGGTAATCCCGGATCTGTCTTCAATGCAGCGGGCGGTCTTCAAGATTGCCCATTATACTGTGTGTTTATACTGTGAAGAAACAACTTAATACTACATTTTCTAATATAATACCTTAATGCTATTGGCTGGACAAGTTTTGACATTTTCAAGTTTAAGAAACTTATTTTTTAAATCAAATTTGTTTTGGTAAATCAGACTTGTTTCCGTTTTGCCCTCCAGTAGGTATGTATTTAATGTATGATTTAAAGGGACGCCCGGCACTCTCTACATTTGTATCGAGCATTACATTATGTGTCTCGATTTATTAATCCAGTTTCATTTTCATTTTAAAGAAAGATGCTTGCAGATAATTAAATATATGAGTTTTCATTTTTACATCTTATTCTAACATAATTATAAATATAGTATTGGTGCAATATACAGTTATTAATATATTTTGATACTTAATATAAATGACTGAACACAATCTGGTTATGTAGCAAAACTAACTGGACGCCGCGAGCTTTTCAAAAATAAAGATTGGCATGTGTCCCTGTAAAATAGTGACATAGAGAATATTATGTCAGTGCCTTTTGCTATCAAGTTTATAAGGCGTGGTTTAGAAAACGAAGAATGGCGAGGCTTGAGCAGTCCTCGTTTTCGTGCCGAGCCTAACAGCGAGCGCAAGCGAGCTCCTGTGGTATACTGCATGCGAAAAGTAAAAATACCAATCCGTCCTTTTGAAAGTCTTGGGACAATTAAGGTAGTTTATTGGAGACTACAACCGTAAAGTAACATGTTTCGTTACGAAATTAATAAGACAAGCAGTCGTAGACATCTTTAAGAATGGTGGTTTCCAAGCATAATGAGGTGAAAAAAACAATAAAAACCTTTCTCGAACCCATCCAAAAATTACAATGAAATTGCATTTTTAACTATGTCGCCAAAACGGCCATTAACCGGAAACGTAGCCCAAATAGTCTAGTAAATATATGAAAATATGGGCCGAACCTTGGACAAATTAGTAACTAAATTTTTCAAAAGGGAAATCCACACAGAATGAGGAAAAAAAGTAGAGAAAAATCGAAGTTAAAGTTTTTGAGAAAAAACGATATAAATATGTCACCTTTTTCATGCTTTAAAATATGTTGTTACCCGGACAATAACAGATTAAGTTATTTTTTATCATGTTTGCTAGTTTTCTGGCATACCGTTAACAAAATTACTTTAAAATAACAACATTTTATGAAGTAAATTGTACTTTAATGCTTTAACATATACCTAAAATAGAACTAAAATGTCTTAAACGATGTTCGATTACCCCACCCACCGCAAAAAAGTATAACCCTACAGGTATCATAATAGAAACTTATAATATTTTTTCAATGCATTCTACTATGTTGTTTTGTCCGAAAAAGTGTAAATTTTAAAATAATTATCTATATTTACCGACGCTGATGTACTATTTATATCCATCCATAATTATGCAGTATCATAATAAAAGCCACAAATTGTGTTCACTGTCCTTATATAACGATCTGGTAAACCCCTTGCTTAATAAATCTACACATTTTAAGCTAAAATCCGTATCCCATTCATCTGAATATTTTTATTTGCATATGTTTCATTGTACAGAAGAAATTCATATCCATATTTATTATATTGTTATTATATTATTCATATTCAGACGTTTCTATCTGGATTTCAGAATTCAGACAACTCATCACTCGTTGTTGAACAATCTTTTGCATGTACAACGACTAGTATGACAGTCAGTTATGCACTTGCATATGATAACCTGAAAGTTATTACAAATATAATAAGGAAAATAAGGGGAGAAGAAGAAGAATAAGAAAAAAGAAGAAGAAGAAGAAGAAGAAGAAGAAGAAGAAGTAGAAGAAGAAGAAAGCAGAAGAAGAATAGTTCTTAATTTTCTCTCTTCTTCTTCTTCTTCTTCTTCTTCTTCTTCCCTTATTTTCCTTATTATATTTGTAATTCTTCAAAAGAAAAAAAATTCAAGAAGAAGAAGAGAACAAGAATAACAAGAAGAAGAAGAATTGAATTGGATTTTATAGTCGCACCAACAGCTAAGGTCATATGGCGACTTTCCAGCTTCCACTGGTGGAGGAAGACCACAGGTGCCCCTCCGGGCAATTTTCGTGCACGGGCGTGCACCTGGGTAGAACCACCGACGTTCCGCAAGCCAGCTGGATAGCTTCCTCACATAAAGATTCCTAGGCCCCTGAGGGATCGAACCTACAGCGGTGAGGGGCAAGTGATTGCAAGTCAGAGACTCTAACCACTCGGCCACGGACGCCCCAAGAAGAAGAAGAAGAAGACGAAAATAATTCTTCTTGTTTTTCTTCTTCTTCTTCTTCTTCTTCTTCTTCTTCTTCTCAAAGTAAAAAGCGTGTTCAAAGTATGATTTAACAAATATAAGACATAAAAAACACATAATAATTACATATAAATTCAAATAAACAAACACTTATTATAAAAAATTAATCAGAAAAATAAGGGAAAAGAAGAAGAAGAAGAAGAAGAAGAAGAAGAAGAAGAAGAAGAAGAAAGAAGGAAGAAGAAGAAGAAGAAGAAGAAGAAGAAGAAGAAGAAGAAGAAGAAGAAGAAGAAAGAAGGAAGAGGAAGAAGAAGAAGAAGAAGAATATAATGAAGAAATAAAAGAAGACTCGCAATGAGACAATACATTACAAGACAATTACAGCGCAACATAATTGTGAATCCTTAGATGAAGAAGGAAACCAGAGTATTTTCCATGTCCATCGCATGTCCCTCGGTTGATACAGTTGGAGTGATGGTTGTTAATATATTGGGGCTCCAGTGATAGATGATCAGTATTAATGCACAATTTATTATGACACAAATGACTGACCGACTGACCTCTATGCCCCTAATACTTTTCGCCACAACTTCAAATGCATGGCAAGTCTGTTCGCAGAGAATGCAGCTTTATTCCTCTTGATGTCTGGGCCGAACCAATATGCTTGTCCATAGCCGTTCCTTGTCCACGTGCTTGTCCGGAAGTGACGTTCACCATTTCCACGCAGCACGCTGTTTTTCTGCAGTTCTCCTCGATATATTTTTGTTTTGCTCCATTTTCATTTTAAGAATCCCCGGTGTAGCAAAATGATATATAGGATCCAATAGAAACCACAGCGTCCGAACGCAGTGACATCGTAGGTCCGCACTGTACTGCAAACAAGGACTTCAAACTACAATGAAAGAGACAAAAAAAACAACAGAAAGGGTGGTGAAGACAGGGTTACCGACTTGGAACGGTCAGTAGGCAATAAGTCCTACTGGTTAGCTTGAATCGATTTTATATGCGCACAATCCTCGTTATTATCCTGTCTTCAGCGCCCAAATAGACAAGACAGTGTAAAAAAAACTACATCCCATCAAAAGGAAATCTCTAACAATAAAGTCCACATTCAGAGAAACGAACTAAAGATATACATACAAAATAATAAACATCTCAGGATGTATCCAGAATCGTACTGAACAACCATAGTAGTTGCAGCTAAAGAGAAAACCAATCTAGGGTACGACCAGAAAACCCGAGGGACGGAAGCTCATGCACCCACCTCCCTTAGTTGGGGTTTCAGTAGGTACAATCATAGAGTCCCAAGAGGTAGTCCAGTCATCGCACAAGTGAAACGTGAAGCGTAATGACTGACTGTAGAGGGGTCAATCACTAAACATGCAGTGCGCTGTAAAACCAAGGGGTTGTATCATTTTCTGACGAACCTTCTGAATATATTTGTAACGCGGTCAGGAAACCCGTCAGACCACTTTAACTTTCGAAGTTTATAGACCACATCTCCATAAAATGAGGGTTGTGATACGCCTAGTCGCAGAATTGTTTTAAGGTTGGTGTTGTACTTTTCCAGCAAGCCCTTGTTGCGGTGGTAGATTTTAGAGAAAGATCTACGTAGTTTGTGATAACGAAAACCCTGCTGAAGAAGTTTACTTGTAATAACTTGATTACGATCATTGAAGTCTATAACATCATTACACGCTCTAGCAAATCGAAGGTGCTGGGAGATATACACCCCATATGAGGTAGCACGAGGTACATCTCCATTCAGGTGTGGATAGTTAACGATATTAAAATTGAAATCATTTAGTATGAATACAATCATTTGAAATCAAGATATGAAGATCGAGAAATGCTGCTACAGTATCCGAATACGTACATTGACACATATGTAATACATACATGAATACATACCTTGTAGCATTTAGACTAATTTGAGGGACATAAAGCAGATAAAATGATGACATTTTGAAGACAGCAAACAGCAAAAGTACACAAACACTACCTACACTTGTCACAAGCATCATATAAGTATTATTCAGTGTTTATATTTAAAGTCTACGCTAATACAGTCACTTACCTTGATTCGGTTGGAATCTGCATAAAGATCCTAGACCACCATTGGTTTTACATAGGGCTGTTAATAAATACCTACCCGACAATATCCAATCCTGACTATGCTGGCCATATAACACACACAATGTAGTATCCGTCATGCCCAGTGCAACACAAAAATGGGCCTTAGATGATTCGCTGACCTGCTTTTTTCCCCAAAATATTTTCCAAACTGAGAGTAAACATCTTCTTTTTGAATTCTGAGGTCAAAATGACCAAAGTACTCTTCAAACTGTGCTTCACAAAAAGTAGTGCAGCATGTCCAGCTTACCTTCAATTTTCATGCGGTTTCGCTAGAAGCAAGTTAAATGTTTCATAAATAAAGGAAAACATTCAATACATACCAGCCCTGTGTCTTTCACCACTCCTATGCTTCACAGTAACTACTCAATAGTTCACCTGAGGGTACTTTTGCGTTCCACCAGATTGGGCCCATGGTATTCGGTCTAGCTCCTATATGCTACACATATTACATTAAAAAAAGAGTACATATTCACATATACTTACATGTCACTAGCATATATCCAAAATATTTTTGCTGCTGTTCAAAGTGTGTGGAACATGTTCGCTTCTAAGTACAGTCATCTATTTCTCGACTTTAGGCATACACTTTCCACAACTACACACCGAGGGGTAAAACTGAAATAGAAATTATACACACCTGTATGACCAGACATCATTGAAAAAATATATAAACTGAATAACCATAACACATAAATTCTAAAAATAGGTAGAAACAATCTGTAACAATGAAAAAATAAGTTCAGTGGCACGGTATGCATGGTAACTAGTAGCTGTTTCAAGCAATTTTACGACATTTGTCTTGAATGTAATGTTTTCTAAAAAAATAAGAAATTGGTGAGTCTGTCAAAAAATGACTTGTGTTACTTTAACAGGTATATAGAATAAACATATGTCACAATATCCTCAATATATGTTACATTTATTCTTCAACAACCATTCAAATATATACCATATATTCCAGTTTGGGCTTCAAACTTACAAATCCGAGGCATGGCGTTTATTTTCAAATTGTTGTAAATCCTTTACAAACAATTCACGCTTGATGAAACTTCACAGTGTTGTTCCTGATATAGGAAATATTTAGAAAATAATAAATTACTCTACCTATCCACTTGACAAGATGTATTATTAGCACTTAAAAAATAACGTGTTATTAGCGCCACTCAATTTAAGGCAAATTTCAAGCATTAATAACACTGTATATCAATAGAAAGACAGCTTTAGCAGGAAAACCCACATTTAATATGAACTGCCAGTCAATGAGCATGTCATTGCATTTTTTAAAAAAGAAAACCTGCAAGGACTACATTTTTATAAATATTTTTCTGAGATGAAAGAATGACCACCTGCGGTGTAGACAGTGGAATCTAGTCTAGTGTTAATACACCATACCATTTCTTTAAAGTTCAGATTTTTTGATGACTCATCCCATTCTTAGCAGCTGCAGTTATATAGTGTTACATAACCTTTCTGCTATATCAGGACTACTTACACAAGCTTCCATCATTATGGTTCCATCATGAGAGGCGATCAGAAGCGACGAGCTACTTATAATGTTTAAAAAGAAATGCATACCTTACAATAAAGGAGTAATTTGTGATTCTGTAGCAGGAACATCAAGAACTGCAGCCAGAAAGATATCACGACCACCTTCTACTGTTGCCTTGCTGAGTGCATCTGCTTCAGACTGTCAACAAGACATCATGATTTTACGACCGAGAGCTGTGGAAGAGACACATATTGAGCATGTTTCAGTCATCGATTCTATTTCTGGAAACAGGATCGTAAACAATCAAAAGATGATGGATGCAATTAATTCAAGACGAAAGCTCGTAAAATAAAGCGCCGTGGTACAAGGGAATGGAAACACAGATTGTACAGCCAGCAGAAAAACAGACGACAAGCTGACTATGTGAGCAGTCGACGTGACCACGCATACACTAAAGCATGACAAACTGGAATTAATATGTGACCGAATGTGCACTTCAGCAGTAGTTCATCAGCAGAATTTGAAGAAACATCAACATTAAAATAATGTTTAACTTACTTTTGTGTTTGTCCTTGTTGTCATGGTCCCCAGCTACTGCAGTCTGTGGTCTTGTTTAGCTTTCTCCCAATCTCTAAAAAATATATGAGTAAAACATGTACTGTTTTTGGAAAAAAGTAAACTAAACCAATAACAGATTTTTAAAAAAAATCACACATAATACACTTGAACTTGAACAAGAAGAAGAAGAAGAAGAAGCAGAGAAGAAGAGGAAGAAGAAGAAGAAGAAATAGAAGGAACAATTCTTCATAAGAAAAAAATTCAAGAAGAAGAACAAAAATAACAAGAGGAAGAAGCAGAAGAAGAAGAATAAGAAGTAGTAGAAGAAGAAGAAGAAGAAGAAGAAGAAGAAGAACAATAATTCTTCTTGTTTTTCTTCTTCTTCTTCCCAACGTATAAAGAAGGATAAAAATATCGGACAGGGAACCTCAGCATTCAAGGACGACAGTCAACCACAAAACACAAAAACAAACACGCAAACAGACAAACGAAAAGGCAAAAGTAATAAAAAATGCAAACGACATCACAAACACAAAAGGGTTGACCATAGGGCTACCGCCTTGGAGCGGTCAGTGGCAAAGTAGGCCACTGGAGGTTTAAACCGGTTCTAGGGTGCACCAAACCTCACACTTACCCTACTGTCAACCCATTAAAACAGGACAATGTAAATAAAGAAATCCCCGCCATGATTTAATCTCTAACCAACAAGGCAGCATCAATAGGCAATATAAGTGAAACACAAATATGCTCGTGTAAATATCATACAAACAAACAATAGCCTAGAAAGCCACAATGAAGGTACTCAATGACTTGGCAGAAGCCAGAACAACAAGAAAATAAACCATTAAGGGCACGACAGGAAAGGTTATAGACAAACATCAAACGCCACCGTCCCAATGGGCTTTAGGTAGGCGTCATCATAGGGTCAACAGTCTGTCCGGTTGGAACCTGCATAAACCTGCATAAAGGACCTAAGCTTGTGCAAAGTATAAAGCTTGATTTAACAAATATAAAAAATAAAAAATACATAATAATTACATATAAATTTAAATAAATAAACAAACACTTGTTATACAAATATAATAATGACAATAAGGGGAGAAGAAGAAGAAGAAGAAGAAGAAGAAGAAGAAGAATACTCTTAATTTTCTTTCTTCTTCTTCTTTTTCTTCTTCTTCTTCTTCTTCTTCTTCTTCTTCTTCTTCTTCTTCTTCTTCTTCTTCTTCTTCTTCTTCTTCTTCTTCTTTTTCTCAAAGTAAAATGCTTGATCAAAGTATAAAGCTTGATTTAACAAAGATAAGACATAACAAACACAAAATAATTACATATAAATTTAAATAAACGAACACTTGTTATAAAAATTTAATAAGAAAAATAAGGGGGAAAAAAGAAGAAGAAGAAGAAGAAGAAGAAGAAGAAGAAGAAGAAGAAGAAGAAGAAAAAGAAGGAAGAAGAAGAAGAAGAAGAAGAAGAAGAAGAAGAAGAAGAAGAAGAAGAAGAAGAAGAAGAAGAAGAAGAATAATAATAATATAATGAAGAAATAAAAGAAGACTCGCAATGAGACAATACATTACAAGACAATTACAGCGCAACATAATTGTGAATCCTTAGATGAAGAAAGCAACCAGAGTATTTTCCATGTCCATCGCATGTCCCTCGGTTGATACAGTTGGAGTGCTAGTTGTTAATATATTGGGGCTCCAGTGATAGATGATCAGTATTAATGCACAATTTATTATGACACAAATGACTGACCGACTGACCTCTATGCCCCTAATACTTTTCGCCACAACTTCAACTGCATGGCAAGTCTGTTCGCAGAGAAAGCAGCTTTATTCCTCTTGATGTCTGGGCCGAGCCAATGTGCTTGTCCATAGCCGTTCCTTGTCCGCGTGCTTGTCTGGAGGTGACGTTCTCCATTTTCATCCAGCACGCTGTTTTTCTGCAGTTCTCCTCGATATATTTTGTTTTGCTCCATTTTAATTTTAAGAATCCCCAGTGTAGCAATACGTACATTGACATATTATGTAACACACACACGAAATTCATACCTTGTAGCATTTAGACTACCTTGAGGGACATAAAGCAGATAAAATGATGACATTTTGAAGACAGCGAACAGCAAAATTACACAAACACTACCTACACATGTCACAAGCATCATATAAGTTTTATTCAGTGTTTATATTTAACATCTAAGCTAATAAAGTCACTTACCTTGATCCGGTTGGAACCTGCATAAAGGACCTAGACCACCATTCTTTTTACATAGGGTTGTTAATAAATACCTACCCGAAAATATCCAATCCTAGTATCAGTCATGCCCAGTGCAACACAAAAATGGGCCTTAGATGATTCGCTGACCTGCTTTTTTCCCCAAAATATTTTCCAAACTGTAAGTAAACATCTTCTTTTTGTATTCTGAGGTCAAAATGACCAAAGTACTCTTCAAACTGTGCTTCACAAAAAGTAGTGCAGCATGTCCAGCTTACCTTCAATTTGCATGCGGTTTTCGCTAAAAGCAAGTTAAATGTTTCAGAAATAAAGGAAACATTCAATACATACCAGCCCTGTGTCTTTCACCACTCCTATGCTTCACAGTAACTTACTCAATAGTTTACCTGAGGGTACTTTTGCGTTCCACCAGATTGGGCCCATGGTACTCGGTCTAGCTCCAACTGTCCCAGGCATGAAGCCAATGGCGTCAACTTTTCTCTGCAGATAATGGTAATTATAAGTAGATACACAAGTCAAACTGGAAATAAAGCATTCCCAGAATGGAGTGAGGTTGTCGAGTTGGATTGTAAGCATTCACATAATGGTGTGAGATTGTCGAGTTGGATTGCAGTATATAACTATTAACCAACATTACCTTTATCTTGAATTCTTTCAAAATCAACTTGAAGGCACCAAACAGTTTTGGTTTGATATTAAACGTGAACAACATGGATAAACATGGATGGCAGCTGTACAAAAACAGTAACTATACAATTATTCATTAATATATAATATAACAGAGAACCTAACAAATGTTCATGAGTTGTCGTATATTAAAAAACTTACTTTGATTAACGTGCAAGCACGTGTCTGTGTGCGTGCGTGCGTGCGTGCGCGCATGCTCGCGTGTGTATGGTTAGTTATTTTATAGTTCCCTTTATAAATATAACTAACCACTTTCACCTACGGCCCTCGGATTCCATATGTTGGTATACCTAACCTGTTAATTAACATTAAAACAGGCACTATGTTCTTATTGCTAACATGTGTAAGAAATCCAGTTTCCCTTTTTTATATAAAATATTTGTGAAGTTACAAGTGTTTAAAGGGTTAATAGCCTGCAAAGACATGTTTTACCATAAACTATTACCACAACTTATGATTGTATTCTCAAATGATTCTCACATGATTATTATACAATAGGAGTCTAATATTAATCGTTTCATAGAATATTTATATAATAGGAGCTGCATATAATTCTTATTTGCGAATACATTTATTTAATGAAAAATAAATTTGTGAACTTGTATATGATTCTCATATGATTCTTATATGATTCTTGTATAAAAGTTGTTTTTAAAAGAATCATGTACTGCTCTTTTCTAATATGTGTCAATACGTAGGTGTCGTATGAGAATCATATAAAATCATATGAGACTTATATGTGGCCAAAAAGTCTGCTCCATACGCGGGTGCAAACGCGACAAGTTCCGCCACTGCAGCCGTCAAGTTTTGTTGACTTTGGCGATGACATCAGTAACGACTGATACTTGCCTGTCCTCATTATCGGTTGACCAAATGTTGACCTCATTGCCGATGACATCTGTACTAACTGATAAGTCCATGTCGTCATTGTCGGCTGGCCATTTGCTGAAGTCGTCGGCGATGACATCAGTAGGAACTGATACTTCTATGTCATCAATGTCGGCTGGACATTTTTTGACGTCATCGGCGATGACATCTGTAGGAACTGATACTTCCATGTCGCCATTGTCGGCTGGCCATTTGTTGACGTCATCGGCGATGACATCTATAGGAACTGATACTTCCATGTCGCCATTGTCGGCTGGCCATTTGTTGAAGCCATCGGCGATGGCATTTGTAGGAACTGACCCTTTTTGTCTTCATTGTCGCCTTGCCGTTTGATTAAGTCATTAACACCATCAGCAACGGCTGACATGTACTCTTGTAGATTACAATACTTAAACATTACATTTCATGGATAGTGATATGCTTGACGTTTGACCTTTGACTTTAACATACAGGCTGTACCCGAGGATCACGTGTATGCACATTATCATTTCCTTACTATCAAACTTTAGTTCAAACAGAAATATAAGTGATAACAATTATTTTATGTTGGTGATTGAGAAAATCCCATTTATTTAATGAGAAAAATGGTCCTATATTTAATCACAGCACTTAATGGCAATGGCACCGTACGTCCGTCTGCACCACAAACAATGGAAACAGTGGATATATCTGGTGTGCTGCGTTCTTATAAAATAATAATAGTGTTAAAGTCATTAATGGAATTGTAAGACAGTCATTTAACTTTGGTATTAACATTTAGTTTGTTAGAGAATATAGCCGTGGGAGTTCATATTTACACTGTCCCGTTTTATTGAGATGACAGTAGGTGGGTGGGTGCTTGTTTGGATCGGTGGAATACTTTGGGGTGGGTGGGTGTATATTGAATATAAACATAAGAGCTATGATTCTCACAACATATGGTAGGTACTGAATATAAAACCATAAGAGCTATGATTCTCACAACATAGGTAGGTACAGAATATAAAATCATAAGAGCTATGCTTCTCACAACATATGGTAGGTACTGAATATAAAACCATAAGAGCTATGATTCTCACAACATATGGTAAGTACTGAATATAAAACCATAAGAGCTACGATTCTCACAAAATACGGTAGGTACAGAATATAAAATAAGAGCTACGATTCTCACAACATATGGTAGGTACAGAATATAAAATCATAAGAACTATGATTCTCACAACATATGCTAAGTACTGAAAATAAAACAATAAGAGCTACGATTCTCACAACATATGGTAGGTACAGAATATAAAACCATAAGAGCTATGATTCTAACAACATATGGTAGGTACAGAATATAAAACAATAAGAGCTACGATTCTCACAACATATGGTAGGTACAGAATATAAAATAATAAGAGCCATGATTCGCACAACATATGGTAGGTACAGAATATAAAATCATAAGAGCTATGGTTCTCACATAATAATGATGGTAGGTACTGAATATAAAACCATAAGAGCTACGATGCTCACAACATATGGTAGGTACAGAATATAAAACCATAAGAAACCATAAGAGCTACGATGGCAGGTACTGAATATATAAAATAATAAGAGCTACGATTCTCACAACATATGGTAGGTACAGAAGATAAAACCATAAGAGCTATGATTCGCACAATATATGGTAGGTACTAAATATATAAAAGAATAAGAGCTATGATTCTCACAACATATGGTAGGTACAGAAGATAAAACCATAAGAGCTATGATTCTCACAACATATGGTAGGTACAGAATATAAAACAATAAGAGCTACGATTCTCACAACATATGGTAGGTACAGAATATAAAATAATAAGAGCCATGATTCGCACAACATATGGTAGGTACAGAATATAAAATCATAAGAGCTATGGTTCTCACATAATAATGATGGTAGGTACTGAATATAAAACCATAAGAGCTACGATGCTCACAACATATGATAGGTACAGAATATAAAACCATAAGAAACCATAAGAGCTACGATGGCAGGTACTGAATATATAAAATAATAAGAGCTACGATTCTCACAACATATGGTAGGTACAGAAGATAAAACCATAAGAGCTATGATTCGCACAATATATGGTAGGTACTAAATATATAAAAGAATAAGAGCTATGATTCTCACAACATATGGTAGGTACAGAAGATAAAACCATAAGAGCTATGATTCTCACAACATATGGTAGGTACAGAAGATAAAACCATAAGAGCTATGATTCTCACAACATATGGTAGGTACAGAAGATAAAACCATAAGGACTATGATTCTCACAACATATGGTAGGTACTGAATATAAAACCATAAGAAACCATAAGAGCTACGATGGCAGGTACTGAATATAAAACAATAAGAGCTACGATTCTCACAACATATGGTAGGTACTGAACATAAAACCATAAGAGCTATGATTCGCAACGTATACAGTAGGTATAGAATACAAACCTAGATTCTGGAATGTTCGAGCTATTGTGATTATTTATTTAAACAACCATGCTAAGCTCCCGGACAAACAAAATACATGTCGTTCTGAGCTAAACTAAAATATCAAGGGAAATAACACTCATTCTAGATATCATCAATAGTTAAAGTCTAGTAGATTCCCTTGGAATAATATTCAAATTACTATAAGCACAGTGTATTAAGTTGGGAAATGTAAATCAACATTTCAATGATATTTTTAATTATTAAATTCAGTCAAAAGGACAGCAAGGCAGTATTTAAAAATAAACACGTGTAGTGGATTTTTTGTATTTCTTACACATGTACATCATTAACGTTTTATATAACAAAAAAGTATATTTGTTATTGTATAGAGTGTTTTCTTTAGCATCCGCGCTTGTTCTGTATTTTAGTGTGTTTGAGCATCCACGCTTCAGTATAGACTTGCTAGGCAAAGATAGATTGTATATATCATGTATATCTGATTAGACTACACCAATTACCAACCAGTCAGTGGGCAGGGAAAAAGTTCCAGGGTAAATTCGGAGCTATTACACTGAATCTCTTAATTTTGTTTGGTTGAAAAGTTAAACAAACCAAAACATCTTGCTAAAAAGGTAAAATTCAACTTTTGAAGAGTACTTATAAAGGTTAAATCATACATTTGTGCAATGTATTCATAATGTGTTGCATAATCAAAGAAAGAAGTATACTTTACATTTTCCTTATGTTTCTACATGCAAGTAGGTGGGGCAGCACCATCCGACCCAAACAGCTTTTTCAAAACATACTCAACGTATGGCTTCTGTATGTTTTTTTGATAAAACTAATATAGGTCTTTCAAAACAAGTAATAAAAAATATAGCTTCCTATATTAGGGAACTCAGTACAGAGCTTAAGGCTATAAGGTAGACCTATGGAAAAGGAATTGGTGTAGTATGACCATCTATCTCACGAAATATGTGAAAAGCACCGGAGATTCGATTTTCATATAACGTTTAGTCATACCTGATACAGGCTTCTTTCTTGTTTTTGCCGTTATTATTTCAGAATATTATGTGCAACAATCCTACCGGTGAACTGATGCTTTACTACGACATGTTTTAGTTGTTAATGGGATTGGTGGCTAAGTATTGTACTAGTGCTGAAATAACAGACGTGATGGAATTGATGACACACGCCAAACCGGGCTGATATGTTTATTCTGATATTAGGTGAGACCTGTTATTTAGATTAATGGCGTTCGGTAGTCTAATATCAGGTTACTTTAAAACGTCTCATTGTTTTACTCTCAACGTTAATTTATAATGTTCACTGATTCACTCAGTTGGATATTTATTTAAACTTTACCACATAAATGTAATGATTCAAATACGCTATTGAAGTTCTCTTTTTTCATATATAATATTAATAACTTAACTAACACTTAACTTAAAAATCATAAAAAATCACTATTAATAGAAAAGCATGAGAATTTTATCAAAATTCAACTTATGCCTGACGTGCCAAGATAGTCAAGCGAATTAGATTGGGTCTGAGAGGCGCAGAAAATGTATGTGTGTAAGGTAGCCGTCTGTTTGACTTGAAATATTGACACATAGCGGTTACCTTCAGTTCTCTGAGCGTTTATATTTTATCGAAAATTAAACGCAGAACTGTTCTATATTGAGTGCATCTACATATATATTTACAGCATGTGTACATCGCTTGCACCACCTAATCGGTGTCGTGCACAACACACCCTCAGTCATGAACCCTTCTACGGATTCTATGTCATGTACCACCAAATCACCGTCATGTACCGACTAATCTCCGGCTAACAAAAACCTATATCTGTCGTTTTCCACGGAAATCCGTCATGCACTAACCAACCTGTGTCATGTCCCACCCAATCTCCGTCATGTGAAACCAAGTTTCGTCATGGATAGCCGAATGTTCGTCATGTTCCAATGTATGTCCGTCATGTACCACCCAATATCTGTCACGCATCTCCGTCATTTACTACCAAATCTCCATCATGTACCACCGATCATATACCACCAAATCTCCATCATGTTTCACCGAATCTCCGTCATGTACTACCCAATAATCGTTATGCACCGGAACATCTCCGTCATGGACAACCCAATCTCCATCTTGTACCACCGATCATATACCACCAAATCTCCATCATGTAGCACCGAATCACCGTCATGTACTACCCAATAATCGTCATGTACCGACAAAGCTCCGGCTAACAGAACCCATATCTGTCATTATTCCACGGAATCTCCGTCAAGTACCACCCAATCTGTGTCATGTCATGTCTCAAGGATTCTGAGTCATGTACCATGAACTTCCGTAATGTAACATAGAGTCTCCGTCCTTCATGTACACCCAATCTCCGTCATTTACCGATGAATCTCCGTCAATTACCACTCACGCCCCTCAATTGACAGCCCAATCTCCTTCATGTACCACGCAATCTCCGTCATGCACGACCGAATATTCATAATGTACCACCCTATCTCCGACATGTACCACTTAATCTCCAATCTCCGTCATGTACCGCCGAATTTCCGTCATGTGCCTAGAAATCGTGTCATCTACCACGGATTTTCGTCATGTAACACCCAATCTTCTGCAAGTAACACACAATCTTCTGTTTGTAACACGGAATCTCCGTCATGTAACACCCAATATTCTGCATGTTACACACAATCTCTGACATGTAACACCCAATCTTCTACATGTAACACACAATCTCCATGATGTTCCAAGCGTTTCCGTGCCGGGATAGTAAAAACGCTGAGTCTAAAACCTTCTCGCCTTTCACCGCTGTGAGTAAGAAGCTCACTGGAAGCTTTACTAGTCAAGTGAGAACGTGTCGATTCTTACGAATTGCGGAAAGTACAGTAACAGTTCTACTCAGAAAAGCGGGGAGGTCTGCTTCTTCCACAAACAATGGACCGTCATATACGGCCTACATTTGCTAAATATGACGAAAAACACCATCCAAATCAAAATCGTCATGTTGCACGGAATCTCTGTCCTCTAACACCGAATTTCCGCCACGTACCAACTAAGCTCCGACATGGACCACCCAATTTCCGTACTGTACATCAATCTCCGCCATGTACCACCCAACCTCCGTTCTGCATCACCAAATCTCCGTCACGTACCAACCAAGTTCCGTCATGGATGGCCCAATGCTGGCAACGCACAATCTCGGATTTTTTATAAAAAAATGAACACAAACAAGAAAGAGAAGTAGCAGACACTTGTCACAGGATGACCTTAGTGGTTGGGCTAACTCAGGAAAGAATCAATGACGGTGAATGCATTTACATAAGTTTAATGCAACTTTTAAAATATGTTTAATATATATACAATTATCTAAAAAAACAAGCGAATACACAAATGAACTATGAAAAGAATGTTCTCCTGAACGTTTAAGACGTTCTTAGTATTGTTATAAATACTGAATGTCTAAGACACTAAAGTGTTGTTAAAGCTATAACAATGTTGATCTAGCGCGATAACTGTGATGCGCGAGAGCTCATGAAGATGATGATGCGCGAATTCAATGGATGATTGTCATCAAATGCCTTCTGTAAGGGTTGATGACGCGATGCAATGATAGTTAATCTCCACTGAGATTGTGAATGATATTCCTCCAGTGAGGACTGGTAACGGGCCCACCTTGTGTCCCGGGGGTTGTCGTTAGTAAAACCTGGCTGCGCAGGTACGGGGACCGTCTCCACCGCTTGTAACGTTAGTCGTGGAAGCTTAGCTCCACTCCTGGATATCCAAACCTAGATGGCTTACTCCAACCCTGGATGGCTTATATCCTGGATGGCTTAGGCTGTAATTATACATACGTTTTAGATGTCGGTTGACAAACATAACAATCTTGTATAATTATCATTACCCAAACAAATCATTATTCAATCAATATATGTAAGCTGTACTAATGATGAGTAGCAATGTATACATATTCTACAACGCCATGTATACGCTATGTACGTCGCTGTTAATCAATGCCCCTAATACATGTAATATAAACATGATCAAATTACTCATATATTACACTCACTGAGTTATGCATGCACGCATTTATTCTTGTCACTCATCTCATTGTTAACTAATGTTAACAATCGTGTATTACAATCACCGAGTTATACGCCAACGTTAACTAATGCACCTATTATCCACTGTTATCAAATTAATATTGTTTTACAATTAATGATCAATTACAATAATTACATCTAATATAGTAACTTCAAAATCATATGTTAGTCTAAAGTTATGTTTGAGAAACATCAATGCTAACCGGATGTCGTAACCGCCAAACAAGATGGCGCCGCCCACTGAATACAAATATACGATAAAAGTTTGATAAAACTACTAACCACATGTTGCCTGTGAAATTTGCCGTCCAATCTCTGTTCCAACAAAGTACTATCGATGATCCCGGCGATAGCTAGAAGACAATGGGTTTTATAGCAAACATTACGCCCAAATCATTATTTCCCCCGTTCAGTCCGTGACAAACGTGGCTAAATCTACAGTATTGCATCTACACGAGAGGCTCTTATACAATTTTGCCGTTTAAGGAAAATATACCTATACGTTTACATGCATTAGCACAAAACTAAACTTATGACACGGCCTCTCTGGCGGCCACTTAAAATGTGCACGCTTTTACGTGTTACATGATTAGATCATGAATATTGTGAAATTGTTTCAACTCGAACAATAGATTTTGGGTGTAACCGATACAAGAGCTATATACGACCAGTAAGCTCTACCCGTGACATTTTGTGACAACACTGTTTTACTGAGACGACACGTATACGTAGGCTACCCGTATTGCACATGCAAATAAAATATGTATATTTCATCATAACTTGCTCAAATGTTGAATACGTTCCTTAAAGCGGTGACCGATATCAATCCGATTATCAATTTGACTTTTATTTAGTCAATTCTGTTTAGATGAATAAGTTAACAATATATCGATGAGTATTCGTAGTAGTTTTGGCCAAATTTTAAAAAATATGAAACAAAATGTAACAGGGGTACATATATGTTTGTATAGCGCGTAATTAGAAATACCTATCACTCTCTTTGCACCGGCTATAGTTGTATTCAACTTTTAAGTCATGAAAAAATGATCTCGCTGATCACAAGGGACTAGTAAACTAAAGTATGTTGTAATGCATAGTTTAAGAATATCCTAAAGGTTTAATTTAGTATAATAAAGCACCACACTTTCAACACTTTTTTTATTTCGTCGACCAAGCTGTGATTTTTTTAAATCTCAGATTGATTATTGATTATAAATGATAGTATATGACGTAGGATATATATTTTGTCTACTTGTACAGTAGTTCTAATTGTTTTCCTTTGTTCCTGCTTATGAGCCTGAATACCTGTCGGTATATGTAAACCATGATATCACTGACAGATTTGACAGTTACAGCACTTTGTTTTGTACAAAACATTTACAGCATACTTGTTCTCATGTATACGGCCGTCGAGAAACAGTATAAATCGCATACACACTAACTACTTTGACTATTACCTATAATTTTATCACGCTGAATGAAAAACGTTATTGTCAATCGAGTATATCATTCCATCGTATACATATTCATTGTATATGTATTATGTGTGTAGGTTATAAACTTTATACTGAATGTTTAATGCTGAATAAAGTTATTATTATTATTATATAGGTCTCAATTAACACAGAGAAGAATTACGTACTTCTTTAGAATTGAGTTTTGAACATGAATAATAGTTTTACATCGAGATCATTGATCTGATTGGTTTAGGTAAATATCACGACATAACATCCATGACAAATAGAAATATATTTTCAAATATGCGTCGTAGCAAAAAGCATTCAAATCATGTTGTATTTATTAATAGACTACTCCCGTTTAATGTATTGATATGGAGTTACTACGGTACATGTAAGCCTCATTGTGATAAACTGGTAGTCTGGTTTAACGACAGAGTAGGGAGTTCATATTCTAAGAATCGGACGAGTGAAATTTATGTTAAACACAAATTAGAGGAATTTAAAGGTGAATATAATTTATGCTTAGTTAGCAAAACTCTTAAGTTACCTATATAATGCAAAGTCATTAACATATAATTATCATACACATACATTTTGTAATAATTCAAATAAACTATGTTAAATTTATTTTATAAATGTATATCAGCCAAGAGCATATTAATAACAATGTCTAGTGATTTAAATGAAAAGTACAATATTTTGATAGAATTAAAACAGGAGTTCATTATTCTTGCCAAACCATGCTCAGCAGGTATTGATTATATTTTATATTTATTTGTTCTCATCAATAAAAAGTATGTCTATTCTTGCAAACTGAGAACATTTCTAACTGACAATAATATATATATATAGAATAAGTGAACAGTTACAGAGATCTGGAACTGTTCTCAACATATGTGTACCCCTTACATAAATATAATGCAATTAAATCAAGGTGGAATGCAGCTGAAAATATGTTGTGATGTAAGCTGTGTAAAATGTTCTTGATACAATATGTTTAATGTTTTGAATGTATAGCTGGAAGTAAGTTAAGTTATAATTTACTATAGGAGCAGGTAGACTATAATGCATCCATTCATGTACTGTATATACATGTTTGTACACTTAATATACAAACAACATATTAAGAACAAAAGCAAAAGATAGTTATCGAGTAATTAACTTGTTCAAAGGAATGTCTCTTTACGACCAGCATGTCTTCCAAAATGAGAAATGCATATAGGTCCTTCAGAAGTGTATGTTGGTAAAGTAAAGATATCTGTATAAAGACGAACAACGAACAACGGATTAATAAAGGAAGAATAAAATGAACGAACTAAAAAAGATGCATACATAATAAAAACCGCAACATGACTGTATAAAGTATTGACAAAATCAGGGCTGTAAACTAATTGGTATTTTTTGAATTTTTTTTTAAAATATATTTGAAAGAAGTAGAGCAAATCTTATGCAATAGTTTATCACCATATGTTAACCGTTGGGACAAGGCGACTTGTGTACTAACATATAATACAATCTTGATTTTAACAAAAGAAACAGTTGACTAAAAATAATCGAAAATCAAAATGATGCGTTTTTAAATGTACTGAGTATATAATAAACTAAACAGATACACACATTCCCGAACAATGGCATACGTGTTAAGCAATTTAATATGTGAGAACAGGAGAAATAGTCGAGTGGTAGATTTTTAGTTTTTTATTAAGATATTATGATGTTAATAATAATGTTATTAAAACTTATCTTGATTTATAATTGGTATTTATATATACTTTTAGTTTATTTAGAAATATATATGATAAAAATGCGTATATATATTGTATGTCTGTCATTAAAGATCCGCAAAAAATATACAAACAAATTACACATAAAGTGGTTTTACGTCTACAACATTATTGTCAACACTTTCTTGTTCGTGATTTCTTATTTGTATTTTTTTCATCTTTCTAGTTGTTTGCATTACGTGGTTCGAGTATTAACTTTCATACCCCATCCAACCCACTCTCCAAGAAGGTAAAACTGGGTTGGCTGGGGTATGAAATAAAATCTTAGTGTCGGCTTAAAAACTTTGCACATTGTAAATAAGTAATTTGAAACAGGTTATCGTAATTTTGTTGAGTAAAAATTGTTTTTAAACATGTTTAATTGTCGAAATATCGGTTATAAAATCCTGCTATTATAAGCTTTGGACTTAAGGCGGTACCACGTAATGTTTCTTGGCGTGTTTTGGTTGACTATGGTCCTTGAATGCTACATTTCCTGTTCGAATTTTATTTTATATCTGCTTTTACCTTAAATGTATCTGATGTTCTCTTTCCATGTGTGTGTGTGTATGAGTGCATGTGTGCGTGAGCGCGTGCGTGCGTGTGTGGGTTGAGGGTGTTTGTGTTTGTGTAGTTGTGTGAGTGGGTTTCTTGTACGAGTTTTCATTTTTATTATAGTTTTTCTGTGGTCATTTTGTTTTCATTATAGAGGGCCCAAGGGAGATTAGTTTTAACTAATTAGGAAGAATAGTTTAAACTAATTGGGTCACCTTCGATAAATAACGACTTTCATTCTTTCATTTGATTATAACAAATATGTGAGGATAGCATGCATTGTTCCTAGAGTTTTACCTACTCCTCTGTGTTATTATATGCACACTTTATAAATTTATGTAATACTAAACAATTGTCCTTCAGCATAACCGGGTATATGTTTCATCAGTCGATAAAATAAACATCATAGGATAACTGGAAGTACTGAAAGCAATATGATAGCAACTAGAATCTCCGGTGAACTGTTCTGAAACCGTTAAACTATGATACATGTACTTTCAAAAGTAATTCAAGACATCTGCATATAATTTATGAAGCCTCTACGGTATCTACGAGAGTTTAATATTATCTATTATATACTCCAGTTTGCTGCACTCGCTAATTATGACTATCGTAATACCTCTCATGAACAGACGCAATAAAACCGAGTCTGCTCCTTTCTCTCCTGTTTGAGTTTGTTGCTTCCAAGGGATCCTCATTTGAATAAACGGTTGTCCTGCTTTTTAATCTTTTTGTTAGGCTATTGGTTGATAGTTTAGGTTGGTCAGTCTAAGCGAAACGAATAACCTAACGTTTGTATCAGTATCAAAATGTACTGCTGCGTATGTTGCATGCATAGCAGACAACATTGTGTCTATGTTACATCATTAAAATGTCTTCGCGATTTTCGTTTTATATGATTGACTCGGACATGCGCCATGCATTCAGTTGAACACAACAACTATTCTAAAGAGATAGTACACGAATGCGATCGGAAAATGTCCGTTATCGGTTTTACTAAAGTAGTTATAAAAGTCGAACAGGAAATGTATCATTCAATGACCATATTCAGCCAACAGACGAATAAAAGGCAAGGTATAAGAACTTGTATTCCATCAAATTATATAAACTCTGCTGGACTATAAAACAGATAAAAGGCAATTGTTTACCCCCACCGCAACCCCCTCACACAATACGCATTATTGTTGCAAAACGGTCGACTGAAAATAGGAGATTTTGGCAATTTTAAAAGTTTTTAGTCATGAACTTTATTGCACTTGTTAACATGTTTATCAAAAGACATTATGACCCTATCATCTTAATGTTCAACATGTCAGTTTAGCGTTAAATCCAATACTGTTTATAATGTTTGTTCTTGATCAAATATGCGATAGTATTTGTTAAAACTAGTCCAAATTACACAGCTGTGAGAGTCAACGCGACCATAACTAATGTAGTTCGTTTATATTGTGTATAAACTGTTTAGTAGACTATCGCAGCAGTCACGCTATAATACGTAGAAACACCTAACTGTTGACATGCACCTGTTGTCCTTGGTATTTTCATGAATCACTTTAGTCTTCCATGAACTGATCCATTAGCAAGCTAATAACGACTTAGCATGTTAGTTTATGATGTGTTGTACCTTACGAAAACCAATATTGTGAGACATAACCCTTTTGTCGTACTTCTGGTTAATGGAAACTTTAAAGGGGTACATGACAATCTTGAAGTAGTTATCAAGTATTCCAATTAGCCTCCCGAGTTATCAATCCGTATCATTTTGACTTTAAACCTGCTTGCATAGATTTAAATACAAATTTGATTTTTCAACTTTTCTTCGTTATTCCATCATAGGTTTGAATACATTATTTCAGAAATATAATCAACAGTTAGCAATATTAATACGATTGTATTGTTTAGAACAAGACTTCGTTATTTATACGATTCTTATAATTAATATCAGTGAGTAAACGTGTGTCCCTTAAAAGGTGTAGAATTAAAAATATGGATTACAAATGTTTGCGTCTATCAACGTATTATCCCACAAGGCGTCGATTTCAGAGCAGGTGGGGTAGTTGGCGAGTGTTTAAAATCTGAAAACTATACTAAAGCTAAAACTGCTACAACATTTTACTGCTGCTGATGCTGCTGTTGTTACTGCTTTTGCTGATGCTGATGCTGATGCTACTGCAGAACCTTTTAATAATATTGATCTGCTGTCCTAGTTCAGATTTGTATTTGGAATGATTACCCTACTGCCGAAAACAAAATCAAACAGTGTTCATATTGTTAATGATACTGGATTGAAACAGAACGCTTTATACTTCAATACTAGAGTATCGATCCTAATACTGAATTTATTATAAATTCATACTTCCTTTAACATTTAAATTAAATAAACAATCTTCCATGATTACAAACTAAAACACTAGCACAATATCATTGGTGTAAAGCAGCGTGTAAAGTTATTTATATATATCTTATATCAAATCAGTAGGGTTATCACCAAGCCCAATCTGTGCGGCCTTAAAGTAGAATATCACTTAAAACAGTGCTAGGAGGCATTAGAGGTGTTGCACGTTATACTATCTCTCAAGAACAGACTCAATAAAACCGAGTCTGCTACTTTTATCTCTTGTTGTTGCTTGCAGTGGATCCCCTTTTCAGTATTTATTAACCCAAAGAACATTTACACAGAAATGTTTTAATTTATGTTGGCTTAGATTTAAGCTACTCTACAATATATTATATGTCATTCCTCACCCTCAACCCCATGTTAACTATTGTTAGCACATTGCAAATAACTCCCATCTAAATCCTTAAATGTAACAATATATTCTTAATTATGGTGTAACTCAAGTATTATTTTCACAGAAATGTTTTATTTAATGTTTGGCTTAGATTACGCTACCTAGTCATCGGACGTATTTACCACTTTTAAATACGCGCTGACTTAAAACCCATAGTATCCTGTTATTGACATTTTGACGGACCAATCAGAGAACCAGGCTATTTAAGTACATTTGTCGTCTGCAAACTCTGCATCCAGTGAGAGTTGTTTTTAGAGTCATTCACTGTAACTGACAGGCCTGCATAGCTGTTGTAATTGATAAGGCACACCTCCAATATCTCCCTACCAGGGTAGGGAATGTTGCCCCTTTAAATATCGAACGACACCATGTTTGAATGGTCGGTAGCTGTCACATGTACATTGTGTTACATTTTCCGACTCATTGAAAACCAATGGCGTCAAACAGATCACGCAGTCATCGTTAGAAATTTGTTTTAACTTTATCGGTAGTAAGTTTAAATATATTGAATGAAAACCATTTTAAAAAGCTATACTATAATCAATTGTTAAACAGGATATGAAAAATGAAGTCGCAAATCGAAAAACCTTGGACATTTATTAATACGCATTTATCGGGATGGATATTTCGGGATATGAATACATGTATTAATATCCAAAGCCGTTGGTGTTCATCGCATTTTGGAGAGATATGATGTAGAGCGTTGTCTACACAAGCGGAATGTTGTATGCATAGCCTTTGCTGAAGCGAGGGTGCGGAGCTACTCTGTTGGTTGTAAGTCAATATATCTGAGTAAGTGTGCATTGAATTAACATGTCAAGCATCTAGAGAGAATATCAACATATTTAGTTACATATTTGAACCGAAATATTTGTTATATTAATATTATTAAAGTTGTAACGGTCAACCCCTTTTAGACGAAATTAACAAATATTAGATTTCCGACATCTGTTATTATTCAGGTCAAGTGTCATATGATGGTGACCGGTGCGACGATAAATATTTCCCGCAAAATTCAGACAATTTCAAAATTGCGACAAACTTTTTCTTTTGGCACTCGCAATTCTCTGTACAACATCCACTTGGTTATCTTTAAAATTTAAGTCCTAATTATGCTCCGACCAGAGTTCGTTCTACTTCTAAAACCTCCATGTTGTCAGTTGATAGTGGGGTTATTTGATGATGGGAATATGAATGCCTTCACCGCGCGCGAGAATATCACGGGAATTTAATTGACATGCAAAATGACAATATGGCGGATATAGTAAACAAAAATGTACTTCAAAACATACGTTTTGTTTTTTTCACTACAATCGATAAAGGTGAATAGTCCATGGGCCAAGAGGTTGGTCGGTACCATCTGTGATGTCAAATTCTAACAACAATTTTTAAAAGCATTGAAGCCTAAATATATTACTTCAAGGTGATAGCATTGCGTGATGCACAGCTTATTCCATGTTGTTGGACCAAATATGTCAAAATTAAGCAAAAAGTGCTCGAAACTGGAATATGTTTTAAAATATCAATGGATTCATTTCAATATTTAACTTTGATGAAAATGTTTGTAAAATACATATGTTTACGAAGTGTATCAATTTCATAGTTAAATTATTTTTTTTTCCAATATTTTGGGTAAAAAAGCGTTAAAAACAGACAAAAATCACTGAAAAGTGGTATACATTTTTTAAAAAAATATCTGATAAATGTTCAACTATTGTTTCATTTTTAAATTGCTAAATGTGCTTTCGTTTACAAACTCATTAAGTTTTATGTGTATACAACTATTACTTTGCAACTAATCTTTGGAGTAAAACAACACAAAATTGAAAACATTCTCTAAAAACTAGAATATTGTTTCTTACAACGAATGGATTCATTTCAAAGTTTAATTTCATTTCAAAGTCATATGAATGCTTTTGTTTACAACGTCTTTACATTTCCCAGTTATTATATTAGTTTTATTATTTTTCAATATATTGGGAGAAACAAGTTCCAAACCTAACAAGAATTGCTTAAAACTGGAATAATTTTACTAAAGAATAATGGGTGCATTTCAAAGTATACTCGCGTTTGAAAAGTTATGTTAAAAGCTTCTGTCTACCATGTCTTAACAATTTCCTTATTATAATGTTCTTATTTAAGAAAGAATTTGTTTATTTGTTTGTTTGTTTGTTTGTATGGTGTTTTACGTCAATTTCAACACATGCAAGGTTATATATGACGGTATATTGAGGTGGAAGTAGACCAACGACATTTCCTGGGTATAACCAGTACTGTACACCTCCCGCCGTCCGTAAGCATCGTAGAAAGAGTTTGTTTACAAGTTTATGTGCAATTATTATAGCGGATATATCGTCTTCGTTCTTCTTGCTGTCTTTATAGCATAACCTATTGTATGGTCTCCCCATGTCTCCAACACTATGCTCATTCATTCCATCAATACTGTATGCTGATTGATCAGGAATGGTTTCATCATCTTTGACATTTTTTCTCAAGTCTAAAATGTACAAGTTGCTTGTTTTTCTCAGGAATCCCTCTCCAATCACGCTAGACCAAAGTATTTAATTGTTTTAATGGCTTATCAACACATTTTAGTTTATATCTATCTGATTTAGAGACAGGGGGAACGACATAGTAATCTGGAACCATGCTATACTTTATTTTGTGTAGATGTGTATGGTTCTTTAACGTACTCGGAGGACATACTCCGATACACGGAACCGCCCGGTTTAGGTCCCCATCATATGGATGATGCTAGAGTTGCCTCAGGACTCACCAAAGCAACCCAGTGGTGCCGAAAAAAATGTCAAAGTGTATCTTTTAGCACATCTTTCATTTGTAGTCTACTTTATGCTATTATTATCAGCTGTGCACATAGTTTATAATCAGCTTTCAGAACTGGATTGTTATATTAATTATGTTCACAATGTTTTGCAATACTTTGTAATATCACAATAGTATCACCTTCTTAGTTATTTCTATTAATTAGGAATACAAATAATATAATATTACGTTTATAACAGAAAAATGTTCATGTAAATACTTAGAACTGTACATATGTTTATTGCTAGTATATTTGAATTTGTAGTATCTCACGGGCCTATGACCTATTGATTGATTAATAAAATCCTCTTCTTCTATAAAACGCGAGCAATACTACCCGAGAATTGACTCCAACATCTGAAATGGTCGTTGTCGTACCGGGGTCCTCACTTGCGTACTAAGGGTATATTTGTATAAATGTGTATACGTAAGTCTCTCATAAGGTTTTAATGTATACCGGAGCGACCATAGGGAAAGTACATAGGGTTACGGATTAGTAAATGTTTGATATCAGTTTGATATACAATGTATAACGTAATAAGTGTACATAAGTAAAGAAATGTACCCTGAGCATACAAATGGGCCCAAAGTTACGACAATCACCACATCAACGTATAAGTATACTAATATAGCCGGTTCGTTTGGTCTCTGCTGGGCAGAGAAGTACGAAGTATATATAGAAGAGGATTGAAGAAGGCAGCGCACTGTTTTAATCGAACGCACATTAGAAGAGGTAGAGGATTTGTGATTAATTTAGCACGCATTTTTATAATTGGGTCAATTGTGGCTTCAAAAGCATGAAAACTTGCAATATATTCAAGAGTTATTTATATGCAAAATCAATATGCCTGTTATTATTCTTGTAATTAATGTTAATGATTGAACAAATGCATGTTATGCAGAAAAAGTAACGGGACTCGCGAGATTTAAAAATAAAGATTGCCATGTGTCCCTTTAACATCAATAATTTTTTCCAACTACGTTAGAGTCGATTCTTACGGATGGCGAACGGTTTTCTGTATTAATTCTACCCAAGAATAAATGTGTGATCTACATCCACCTCAAAAAATCGATCGTAAAGCATAGTCTAAAATGCTCGAAATTGACGCGAAACTGCAAATAAACAATGTCTCTTGTTTCGCGACAGTTCTACCATTTCGAAATGAACGATAATTATGTAAACATTTATTTGATACAAAATATGTATAAATTGACATTAACCTAGTGGCTAGTTTTTGTATAGTATTACGCGGTTTGTGTTGTTGGGTCCATCTCTGTAGTATAAAGAAGCATGCTTTTCTTTCGAGAAAAGAGATCCGGGTTCAAGTCCTGGCAGAGACACCTTGCACACTCACTGAGCGGTACTTATTAAAAAAGGAGACTTTTGTTTGCAAATTACCAGAATTTTGAAAGAAATAAAATCATTGATCACATGCTTTTAGTTAGTGTTATTGAATGTATTTAATAACACATGCCGTCGGAACTGAGAAAGGGAAAATAATACATATTAGTTCGGATACCTGTCCCACTTTTACACTTTGGTTCTCGGAGGATATGCTCCAATACACACTGTACACACCCCACACCATATTTGGAACAGTTGTACCGCACAGAAATACGGCTGACTTCATTATGACTAAATACTACACGTTTGACATTGAAAATCAAAATAAATATATTCATACATATATTTATATATCAACTGGCATTATGAATCTATGAGTAAGAAAAGGGCTGTTTTTTGTATTTATATGTATCCTTTTATGAACCCTTCACATCTCTTTGGGGCGGCTTTAAAAACCTCAAAATCACTTATTTATATCTGCGAGATAAAAATACAGATACATTTCAAGTTAATAAAACAAAACTGTATTTCCCCACTTCGCGACTGATACAACCTTATTAAACCTTTTGAAAACTATTTGTTGTTTGCACAAAATTATAACAGGAAGTTTTTTATGGCTCTCACTTTCTCACTTTTGTTTCAAAAAAAATCTAGATCTATGTAGCGGGCATATCCCGGGCATTTCACTGATGACACCAGGGAAGGCTACAAAAAGTGGTACCAACCATCACAGTTTATGATAGCGGTATTCTGATGGAGTACCTTTTTAGTTATAAAGCGATTACGAATATTATAGTCCTCAACTCGATTACAAGCCCTTAAAAAGCGAATAAGTTGAGAAACATAGACCCATAAGAAGTTGCTCGGGGAACGTCCCCTTCTAAGTGGGGATAATTAGCAATATCAAACTAATATTATCTCTCTTGCAATACATTTTAGAGATGTTACATGTACTCAAGAACCGTAGCGAAATCAAAATAGTATATTACCCCATTGAAAGTTCCAGTACGGTACCCCATTGACCGTTCCAGTGAGGTACCCCTATTGCCATTGTCGGTTCCAATGAGGTACGCCCATTGACCGTTCCAGTGCGGTACCCCCATTGCCACTGACCGTTCCAATGCGGAACCCCATTGCTCGTTCCAAAGCGGTACCCCTATCGCAATTGTCCGTTTCAAAATCAAAATAGTATATTACCAGACGCAAAACATTTACAAAATGATGGACATAATAAATTATGATACATTTCATGATTTCATGATCATAATTGATCGTATGGCCATGACTGTGAAAACTTACACTATTTCCCATACCACCCCAAATTACTGACATTATTAAATTGTTTTTACCTCCGCTCATGAAATAAAGTAAATAGTATATAACCTAACTTGCTAGAGTTCGGTGTTTTTCTTATATTAGCGAATTCATAACATTATTAATGATGCGGATGCGTACATGTATATACTAATAAAATGCTTAAAGTGTGTTGATTCATACGACAAATTACATTTCTGTGTGCGTGGTTAAGGTAAGTATTCAAACCGTTTGTACACTAATAAGAAAAAGTATACATCCGAATCATTAATAATGTTATGAATACCATAAATACCATAATATATGTCCGCGGAAACATTAAAGATCACAAAAAGGACCAATGTGTCCGCAGGAGACAAATAATGCGTCCGTAGCAAGTTCATTGGTTGTGTAGGGTGCGTATAGTGATGTCGGTAAGGTATATGACGAATGTATGCAAATGAGTTTGCTTAACACATAATTACATTTATAAATATTAAACAACGAATAAACAACTGAACATTTACCAAAAAACAGGCATTAATATATGGACACATGCTTTATATAAAAACAATTTAAGAATTAAATATGTTTGATGCTCTATCCATTACCTTAGTCATAACATCTTGACGCAAGTTGTGGTATTTTGTTTTAGTATTTAGTTATCGGAAAATCTTTGCTTGTAAGATATAAAGAAGACAGAAATAACCTTAAACATTCAAAACATATTTGGGGATAATAATTGCACTCGGTGTATATATCGGATTACAAGACTGGTGAATTAAATCTTAACATAAACCATAGAGTTGCATGACAGATATCATCTGACAAAATGATATAGGCGCCTTATGAAATGTTTAACCGTTTGAAATGTTTGGGAATATCCCCAAAACATTTTCCCACCTGCATGTTAGGCTGAATTACGCTATATATATTCAACAATAAACACGCAACTAAGATATCTATTGATCTCTATTCATTACAATATGGCAATGAGACAGACGTAAATAATTATTATACAATATGGAATTATTTGAGAATTTGAGAAAAATGTTTGGGTTAGTGAGTGAGACAACAGACGAATCTTGGCCGAGATGTTTTGCATATATGTTTGGTATTTAGATATTTGCATGTACTTAAATACACCTATTGTTTAAAAAATAGTTCAAATATAAGAAAGACAATGTAACACCACTTGTTAAAATCAAAATAATCTTTGACACAACAATTGTTTTACACTTTACCGTACAAATCGTTAGTACCAAATCACTTTTGAGTTTGCCCAACGTATACGTTTGGAGCAAGTTTTGATCACCTGCGAACATACTGGAAATTGTTTCTAAAACGAATATGACCAATGACAGATAGACTCGATACAAAAAAGATGCTGTATTAATGCGACACAACTGGATTTTGTTTTTCAGATGGCTGGAGGTTATCAGTACTGGTTTTACCCAGAACAAATGGGGTGGTCTGCCTCTACCTATCATGTATGGCCTAACATGTGGTAAGGTTGACGTAAAACACCATTCAAGCAAAACAAAACCAATTAAAAAAAGATATGCGGACAGACGGACGGACGGACCGACATGGTACCAGATTTAGGGGCCTTGTCCATATAGTTTAGGGGCTATATTTTCGCCATTTATGGGTTAGGTTTAGCCCTTTAAACTGTCCAAACTGTCCTAAACACTAATGGACAAATATGTGTTCCTCGATAAAGGGGTATTTTTAAACAGCTTTCTTTTTAGTTACCCCCCCCCCCCCCCCACACACACACACACACACCATGTAATGAGAAGTAGAATATAACAGGGCAATAACTATAGTTTGAATGAAGAGAGAGTTATGGTACTTATACTCTGCCCTTCCTCTCTTTTCCCGCCATCAACGTGGGTTACTGCATTGCAATCCCGTTAGTAGTTTTGAGTTATGCTCCGGACAACTATTGTGAGTATAAACTTACAAAGGGCCATAACTCTAATTCGATTAAAGATAAAGTTTGGGTGTTTGTGCTACCTCTCATTGCCTTTTATCTTTGTAGGAAGTTTAAGTACAGTCCGGTAGGTAGTTTTTGAGTTATGGTCCGGACAAGATAGACACATCGTCAACTATATGCTTTCCCTTCGGGGAGCATAAAAAGGGGACATTGAGGTGGCTCGGGTTCTTGGCATGGCCAGGACACTAAGGAGTTATTCTGCCAAATATCATGCTTGTAATTTGAACTACAATATTACGTAGTTATATCCTCCGATATTGACTGACAGCACTAAATGTAGCATCGGTGTCCGTTGGACAGATGTTCTAGGTTACCGAGTATGTGTTGTCCTATTTCGTTCGTGTGCATTTCATTATCAGAGAATGTATTCAATTGAATGTTATTTAACGGCTCATCAACACATTTTACAATGTTATTAAGAGCCGCCCATTATAGAGGGGAGGAACCGGGAACATTTCCTATGCTTACGACGAATGTTTTTGTAGAGCCATTTACACAAATGCTTTTACGTTTTTGTGTCTTTTTTTCTTTAAATTCGACTTAAAGAAATAGGATATTATATAAATAATATTTTACATCTTTATGTAAATGATATAATTCATATATTATATAAAAGGTCTTAACAAAACGAACAGCTTGATATAAACAACTTACATGCATGTGACTAGCCTAAACATTTAGTACATCACGACTTTTATGAAAAACGTCTAAGATTGCCATACGTAAATATTAAAAACTAGTTTACAAAAACAAACGTATAGCAATATATAATAACCATATAAATGAAATATTAAACTTAAACACGAGTAAATCTTTATTCATATGAAACAGCTTCCAATTATGTTATCATATTGCCTTTACGTATTCAGTGTATTCATTTTTTTTTGTATAATTATGATAGCAACAAACTGACGGCAGTAATGCTATAATAAACATAACTGAAATATTACGTTAAACCCCAAATTCATCCGACATTTAAGCATGCTAGTGCGCAATTCAATGGGCAATTATCACAGTATGTGGTCATTACTGACCACCCGCTTGATACAGACAGGAAGTAGTGTATTAATCTGCATAAAAACTGAACAAGACGCAAGACGGAAGACATTAACAAATGGTTATATATTTAAAATAAACATAAAACTATATTTAGCATTTACCTAATATAAAGTCTATGATGCTAGGATATGAAGAAACTAAATGTAAATAAAACTGTTTCCCTCAATCAACGATAGCGTGTAAGTATAAAACAAAATACTGTTAAATCATTATGTTCACATTCAAACAAAATGCTCCGTTCTCTTGTACTTGCTTTGTGGCTTTCTACGCTTTTGTTTTTATATTATATATACATGATCATGTATGTGTTGTATTGGCTATTAATGCTGCCTTGTTTGTTAGAGAATATAGCCTGTCGGGGATATCTTTATTTACACTCTCCCGTTTTATTGGGATGACAATAGGGTAAGAGTGAAGTTATGTGCACACTCGAACTTAAACCCCCATAGGCACTTTTCGCCACTGGCCGTTCGAAGACGGTAGCCCTATTGCCAACCATTTTATGATTTGTAATGTCAAATATTCCATGTAATCCATCTTTGTAGTTTGTTTTTTCTGTGCGTGTTTGTGGTTGATTTGGGTCCCTGAATGTTGCATTTCTTTTTCGAGTTTTTTATCCACTTAAACACGAGTAAATCTTTATTCATATGAAGCTGCTCCTAATTATGTTATCACATTGCCTTTAAGTATTCAGTGTATTCGTGTTTTGAATAATATGATAGTAACACACTGATGATAATTATGCTATAATGACTATATAACTGAAATATTAAACTTAAACACAAGTAAAACATTCATAGAAGCGCAGTCCACCTCCTACTTGGAATGCTGTCTTTTCCCTGACCTGTTCTCGAAGTCCTACCTGCCAGTATCCAGATTTGAGGTCTAGCTTGGAAAAGTATATTTCTGCTTATTTAGATATTAGTCGTGGGTAGCATGCATACTACGCTGCTTCCTGCTTACGAGACTTGGTTAGAATGCATATTTTGTTTAACATAATTACATATGAGCACTGGTAAGCATGCATACTACTCTCCAACTTAGTCAGACATTTAATCTGGTTAGCACACATGCTTTTTTCAAACTTAAAGGCGTAGTCTTCCGTGTATTCCAGTCGTAATTGGGGGTCAATGAACTAATTAGAAACAAAACATTAAAATCATCAGGAATCTACAATTCATGCGATCTGCCACAGTGACAATTGAGGTCATTTCAGAGGGTATAATTGCTGCATAGAAAGACTAGGCCTTTAATTAGAAATATGTATGAGTCCTGGTAGGGGGCGTCCGTGGCCAAGTGGTTACAGTCTCTGACAGTCTCTGACTTGAAATCACTTGCCCCTCACCGCTGTGGGTTTGATCCCTCATGGGCCTATGACTCTTTATATGAGGAAGATATCTAGCTGGCTTGCGTAACGTCGGTTATTCTACACAGCTGCTCGCCTGTGCAAGAAAATTGCCCGGAAGGGCACCTGGGGTCTTTCTCCACCAATGGAAGCTGGAAAGTCGCCATATGAGCTTAGCTGTTGGTTCGACCATAATATACAATTTTGTTCATCCTGGTTAGCATGCAGTTTATTTTCAAACTTCGACATTGGTCATGGATAGCATGCATACTATTCGCAAACTCAATTAGGCATAGGTCGATTTTCGGGTTTATGCTTTATCATATTAACTGGACATATTGCAATCTTGATATTTTAAGAGTCCCTTTAAATATGTGTACTGATCCAGATAATTATATTATTTTGCACAGGGGTACTATGTACTGTAATTGATAAACACAACCATTAATTCGCCTGATACTGCGCGTTTAAACTTAATAGTGTAGGGCAGCCGCATATTCCCTAATGTATTGTACTAACATTTATTTTTAAATAACAATAGAAGTTTAACCGTTAACATTCAGAATAGATACCTCGTATTACTATCCCTAAATACAGTGTCAACCTTTTGTACAAATGCATATAGATAACGTTTCAAATTAATGCCAGAAAAGTGCAATGCTATAATTATATTGATGACACTGCAACTATGATTATATTATTAAGACAGTTGACTCAATATTATGGAGTAAATTGGTAGCAGCAGCAATCTCTTGATTAACTATATGTAAAGACATCATACGAAACAATTCAAACGTATGGATAGGTAATCGCATTTTGTGATCCAATGATACACCAGGATCGTTCATGATAAAGCAACAACACGACAAAATCGATTAACCATAGGACGACGAATTTCTATAACTAAATATTGGTTGTTAGAGAATATAACTTGGCGGGGATATCATGTTTCACACTGGCCCGTTTTATGGGATGACAATGGGTTAGAGCGAGATTTGTTGCATACTAGAACCTGGTTTAGACCGTCAGAATTCAAAGGCGGTAGCCCTATTGTGATTTCATATCTTGCCTTTTATTCATCTCTGTAATTATTGTTTGTTTCTATGATGGTTTTGGTTTACTGTGGTTATGAATGCTGCAATTCCTGTTCGACTTTTATATCTACTTTTTCTGTGTGTCAATTAAAGTGTGCGACTTGAGGTTGCTGTTGCCGGTATCAGTCTTACCACGTGTAACCTGGCCTCTGTGTGTGTGTGTGCGTGTGCGTATGCGTGTGCGTGCGCGTGCTCGTGCGCGTGTGTGCGTTTGCGAGCGTGTGCGTGTGCGTGGGTGTGCGTTTGTGTGCGTCCGTGCGTTCGTGCGTGTGCGTACATGTGTCCGCGCGTGTGTACGTGAATAGTATGCAAGCTGACCAGGACTAATGTATAGAACTTAATTGGAGAATAGTATGCAAGCTAAACAGGATTACTGCCTACGTTTGAAATTTGTAAAATGTATGCATGCCTAACAGGAATGACCATAATACAACGAGTTTATCTAAGCGTTTACGTATTTGACATTTCCATAGTATACTAGAGCTTTGCATTGTATTAGAGCACACTGCGTTTGAACGAAAAAAAAATCTTTACGTCCATGATTGTTGATATCGTTTAAATGCTAAATATTTTCATATTGCAATGATACAGAATAGTATGGATAAGGCAGTTGAAATGTCATTACATTAACATATATCGAAATAAGTTATACACCCTTCATCCACAGTCACTTAAATACGAGTACACTTTAATCAGATGAATTCATCCTTCATGGCTGTTCACCGGAAGACATTGTCCTGTCAAAGCAAAAATACTTGCTATTCATGACAACAGATAGTTCAGTTTAACATGTTTTTGTTTTTGTATTTGTCTTGTGTTTTTTAACCATTGGTTGGCGATTTAAAGTTAATGTATTGTTTTTATTTCTTGGTTTGAAAAAGAAAAAAATGTTATCAATAGCCTCAATGAGTCTCCATGACCTTTTAATAGTGAAGTGAGAATTTTGAAAATCTGATAAAATCTCAAATACAATAAAGATTCGTATTTGTCGATGATAAATAAAAGAAAATGAAATATATTACATGAATTTATATAATTTATTGAAATGTACTTACCTTACTGGAGCAGCAAACACTTTTCTCTGCACTCCAATCTGCCTACATGGCTCCGGTGTTTGCGCATTTAGAGTTATTGTTACCAGTTGAACCTGTATATATTAACGGACCCCGTTTTTCACCATAACGTGGAATGGTGGAGATAAGCCGACATTCCGACGAGTTTTCGCTGTCATTTTGAAATATTACTAGATCTAATATATGTATAAATTACACTAAACACACATACTATACTATTCATGTTGATGTCATGAATACCGTGACATATTGACTCCAAAAGCAGTAGTATTATTACTACACTAACCCACGACAATATAACTATAGTGTGTCATGAGGCTAGGTGTTATGCTTTCGAATATATCGCGGGAAATACATACATATTCATTTAAGTTCATGACAACCTTGACCTTTGACTTTCAAACCCCCAAAACAATACTTTTTTTTTCACTCAGCAAAATGCTTTTTCTATGATGTGTCATAAGTGTGAGTGTTTTACTTTAGGAGTTATCGCGCCGAATGTATATATCAATATAATATCATGTCGACCTTGACCTTAGAACTACTGATCCTCAAATCGAGTATCGTTTTACCATTGGGAATGTGTGATGTGTGCGGATTGTAAGTAAACTAATGTCTGAGCTATTGTGCGGAAACGCAATTGTTTACGGAAGTACGAACCTTCGGACGGACAACCGTATATCATTCTATATGCCATTTATCTAACTTGCGAACTATTGTTTATAGACAAAATGTTGGTATATGCCTATTGGTGCTAACTGTTCTCCTGTTTTTGCAGATTTGTTTTTTGTATTGCTGTAACAGATATTTTATGTAGAGTCTTTCACCAGCTTCTCAGGCGGGTGTCATTGAATACTTTAAAAACACCTCTTGATATCTGGATGATATATGAAACATGTTCTACTCGGATAAATAATACATACCCTTGTTGAACACATGTGAAGAATACGGGTTTTTGCTTAGATAGGATCATTAAAAGCAGAGTTATGCGCCCCTGATTTAGCAATTATTGTTCTATTGGTTTTCCGAGCAATAACTCATATAATACAGCACATGAAAGTACCAAATTTGGTATGCGGCTACCTTCAATGTCAAGGTCGCACTAAAGCAGGGGCACCCATGTAGTATGGACACATTTGTAGGTACTGAACCTTTATGAAAGGGATTCACCTGTATTGATATTTTCATTTGTTTCGTTTACGGACAAACATGTAACCATTAAAATATGGTAAACGTCATGCGATTTTACCTTTACGACTGTTCTATGTTTTTTTTGCATCAAACGCCATGTTATTCAAACTCTCCCATTTAACGGACCAAATGATGTAAAGTATTTTATCAATAAATATCGTTAGGTCTGTCATGTCTGCTATCATAAAAAAAGACTATAGAAACCCGATGTTTCGATAACGAAACGTAAAGATGCGACGATGAAGCGCGAAGATGCGATGGCTGCACCTTCGCGCATCGCCATTGCACATTCGCGCAACGCCATCGCACCTCTGCGCTTCGTCATCGCACCTTCGGGCACCGCCATCGCATCTTCGTGCATCGTCATTACATCTTCTGGCACCGCCATCGCACCTTCGCGCATCACTATTGCACCTTCGTGCATCGCCATTGCACATTCGCGCAACGCCACCGTACCTTCACGCATCGCCATTGCACCATCACGAATCATCATCGCAGCTTCCGCTTGGAGCATCGGCCTTTAGGCAATGCATGAAAACACGATGATGGAGCACGAAGACGCACTGGGGAAGCGCGAAGAACACGATTCAAAGTTTCAAAGTTGTTTCGCGCTTCGCCGTCTCTTCCTAATGGATCGTATGAGAGAAAACCAAAATCGTACACCGTACAGCTGTACACAAGCCAAATTAATAAATTGTTTGTTGCCGTTAAAACTGCACACCATTAATGGGAATTCTATTCTATCTATTCTAGTATGTTCTATTCTGTTCTGTTCCATTCTCTGTTCTGTTCTGTTCCATTATCTGTTCTGTTCTGTTCCATCTCTGTTCTGTTCTGTTCTGTTCTGTTCTGTCATGTTGTGTTGTGCTCCGCCTATTTTTCTAATAATGTTATATTTTCGCCGATCTGTATGTACATGTGACGTTTCCGTCTAAACAATCATTCATTGCATTTTTTTCGTGCTGTTTTAACATGTGAAAAATACGTTTTTGCTCTACTAGGGGTAGAGATGCAAACGTAAATTTCACAAATTTGTGACATATTCGTGCGATTTTTGTGAAATATCCGCACGTATTCTTTACATGTGTGAAGAATTCGTGTGAAGAATTCGTTTCTGTGAAATTACGGTTCAACATACCCTAGTGTGCCCATGAGGTAATGAAACGACGACATATGGAATGACGACGACGACAGTAAAACTAAGACCTAGCTACAGACAACTTGATTATCCTGTCAGTTCACAAGGTTTGACAGCATTCAGTTCGTTATAGTATGCAGTAAATAAAGCAACCTGACTCCAAAACATGAACGGGCAGTAATCGTATCTGAAGAGTTACACCGTTCCTTCTGTCATATATTCGTTAAGGTAGGTCGGTTAGAAAATGTTATTGTATTAGAATTAATATTTATAACATAGCCAGTTTCGGATGGAACCTTCACTATGTTTGTTTATCGCATCACATCAACTGCAAGTTAACATATAAGTTCTTAAGAAAGAGGATGTGGTTCTGTATACATGAGTAGTCATGAGGATGTGGGTTCTGTATACATGAGTAGTTATGAGGATGTGGGTTCTGTATACATGAGTAGTCATATTACCAGTCTTGCTCAATAATATTTCAATGTGTTATACACTGAACGTTACTAGTTTTGGTAAAATAGTAATATAAATGTGTTTGTATTTTACATTTGAATTGATACATATTATTTCTTCAAACACTAGAAGTATATGTATTACAGTTTACTTTAAACTAATAATGGCAACACGTGGTAAATCATATGTCCACAACAAAATCATTCAATTTAGAGTCATCAAGTGATGAACTACTACATCGTGAACTAGATATCTTAGTATGAGACATATCGTTCATGTAAGCGTGCATATTTCATCGATATTTTCAGATTTAACAACATTATATTTTTGTCATAGCTTGTCATTATTATTATTTATTTTCATTTTTTTGTGAAATCGAACATACCGTTCAATTTCACAAAAAAACAAAACAACAACACAAAAAAAAACGTTAGTAAACATGGTAAAGTGCAGATACAGCTATAAGAAATAAGTTGCGTCTGTATTTTATAGATGCATCTGTAAAATGTATACATGTAGCTGCATGTAGCTGGAGTTGTATATTTTAAAGATGAATCTATACAAGTTTACAGATACACCTGAACATGTGCTTTTGACCCTGATCGTACACCATAGCCAACATTAGTATTGTAAGGTATGATTACCTGAGATAGGGAAATAAATGAACCACCATTGTTGGCGACTGACAAAAGAAAAGAATAATACACCTTTATGTGGAGACGAACTGTTTGATGATTTCTAAAAAGATATCGACATAATATGCATGTTTATTATAAAATAGCACGCACCGATTTAAAGGTGGGTGTTCTATATTTTGAGAAAGCATTACATTTGATCGTCAGATTTTCTTAAACCATTAGTTTCGTAAATTACAATTAAAAGCACCGTCCAAAATATGGCATTGCCATGTAAAGCAAATCTGTATATGTTAACGAAAAATCCTCTTATCAATCATGTTTTCAGTCTCAGAACAAGCTGTGTCATTGCCACACTTAGTGAACATAACGCAAGTTTACTTCTGAAGTAAGTCTATCAATAGGATGTAAATAAATATGCATTGATATAGATATCTGATATTTAGACAAACACAGTACCCATAATACCCCACTTACATCCGTTGTTAAATAGCTTGATGGGTTCCGGAAAAGATGGAGAGGAATGGGTAATATGTCCATTAAAGGACCAAGAGGAAATCTGGAAGAAGTATAGAAATTAATCCGCTGTCAATAAATGAGGTTGATTGAAAGTAAACGGAGCTTGTAAATGCGGATGCAATACATTGAACGCATTTACAATCTCCGTTTACTTTCAATGTAACAGGAAACGTCAATATTCACTCATATTGACGTGTAGTAAAGTCATATTGGGTGTGTAATGTATAGTCGTTTGTGATTGGTGCAATTTTCTGTTCATGTCAAAGACATAATGTCACGTGCTGTAAACAATGTTGATTACCGATTACGTTGTGAAAAATTGCACTATGTAACGACAATATGTTGGTTTCAAATAAACGTTTTTGGTGAAAATTAAATGTTACAACATATTTATTGTTCTAATTTAAAAATGCGTATGCGATACAAAGGTTATTAGATTTATATTGGAATATATGCACTCGTTCTATCGCGCATAAATATTGCGCTCCTAAAGTCGCGCAATATTAATACAATTCTAATAACCTATAATTACGCTGATATTATAATATAGATCGTTCATCCACTACAAACTTTCGTTAGTAAATGTTCTAACAATATACTGTGCGATTTCAATTAGACATTACACAAGTTGTTTTATTTGGAATATTCATACTTATCATAGAAACAGCACCTTTAAAAGAAAATAACCTAAACTACTAGTTTACACTTTGCCGCCGCTTAATCGCGTAGGTCACCATAATATATCAATTTCTTTAGTGTGTATGTTATTTATTTTGGGAAACAGTTTAGTTTTTGGAATTGGTGTATTTCGTGGAAGAGGTACATGTTTGCAATATAACGGGGTGTACTTCAATGAAAATTCAATACGCACTATAACCACACTGCTGTCAACACTTAAAGGGACACACGGCAATCTTGAAGTGCTTGAAATGGGTGTCTCGATTTATATATCCAGTATCATTTTTACTTTTACCCTGGTTACATTTAAATAAATCAAATTTTAAGTATTCACTATTTCGTCTTATTATACTTTAAGTCTTAATATATTATTGGTGCAATAATATCAAAAATTAATAATATGCAAAAACAAATTGCTTAATACAATTCTTATAATTAACATTAATGATTGAACAAATGCAATTTATGTAGAAAAACTAACGAGTTTTTAAAAAATAAAGATTGCCATGTGTCCCTTTAAGGTAAAATTTATTTTATAAAAACATCAAATGCAATTATAATTCTGCTGACTGTGAAACTTACGATAGCATTATTCAAAGGGTGGATGACTGTTAAATAAAAGTATATTTGTGGTTTTGTTTGAATGTTTACACTTGAAGGTTAAATAATTATCGGTAAACATTTTTTGATATTTTTAAATTTTGTACTGTACGCATATGAGTAAAGGTCATACTATGGTGACTACACACTGAATGGAATCATAAATAATGATTTAAAACATTAAATGGATTATTATAAGTGTATGTCTATGATCGGCACCGTTACCATTGTGTTATCATTGTTCGCAGTAAGAAATACAAACATATAAACCATTAAGCAATCAGCTAAGGTTGATTCATAACGAGTACATTAAAACATGTATACTTGTATTTATTGAACAACTGGAAGACATTTTCCAACTGAATTTCTACATCTTCTTGGTTTTATAAAATGTAATATACCAATTGCATATGTATACATATATCGATATTTAGTTTAACCCAGGTACGTCTCGACATGTAGAGGTTTCGACTGTCATTCACTGATACCATATTATGTCAAACCTTAACCACACGTAGTAAGCAACATGTCGCATGCCTTTATTTCACCTCGAACATGTTTAAATTCACTAACACTTTATCTTTTTTATTGTTAAATTTTTTGATATTGTTTTTACAAATTAAGTACGAATAAGTAAGCAAGTTATCCTTATTTAGTACATACAAAACACGTGTTGTTATCTCTTGCTAACGCACTTTCGTTTAGTGGTGATTTTGTTTTGTTTTTAATTTAAATCATTGAACATTTCGAAGAAATAACATTTATGATAAATTTGTGTATTGCCTTTGTGTGAATTGCACAATATATTTATTTTTCGTTATGTGGTTGAGGATTATCAAATTATTGTTTCTACTTCTGTTAAAGTTAAAAAAAAAATTCACTTGACAGTGTGCATAACGTTTATTGTTTTCTAAGTGGCTTCCCTTTGCAATGATAAATATATTCCACTAACACAGTATGTTCAGTCACGTGGTACACGGCAATTTAAGTATTTGTTTAATATTTTCTCCGGCCATGTTTTGTTTCATGAACATGTTTATGTTTATTTAAATCGAAATCAATAAACGACAATAAATATTTACAATTCACACATTGCAATATCTGTGAAAAGCGAGAATACGATTTTATTTGATGACGTAGAAAACTTTGCATAGGTAAATTAATCCACAGGTAAATGTAGTTATCTATCTGGCAATAGTTGTGCAGCTATACAATTCAGATTTATCTCATTTTTCCGCGCAGTCACGCAGTGGTTAAGTAGTATCTTAAATTTGTTAATTGATAATACTAAAAAAAGGGTGGCCATTCATCTTTAACACGGGACAAGGTTATATGACATTTCTTTCAAAACAAGTAAAAATAAATATGTAGGTCATCAGGCTTCTAATGATTGTTTATTAAAATTCTTTAAATAAAACACCTTTTGGAGTAATTTTGACATTGATATATTATTGTCACTGTATATACTGTACACACAATTTTGACATAGAGATCGAATATAAAATTAGCCCAGTATCTACTTTATATATGTATTCCACTAATGAAAAACAAAAACAAAATTTGTCTATAGCAAATGATAAATTCTACCCTCAGAGTTACACATACCCCCTATTTTGTTGACAACAAAGCATGATCACAAATGACGGAAACAAAATGAAAACTTATTTTTGCTTAAAATCTGATATGTTACCATCTTAAATCCGACATAATATCCATATCTACTAGTAAGCAAAAAATGAAACAATTCTGTTCTCAAATAAAACACAGATTTAAAAAATAAAATGCTTAGACTTGAAGATGTCAAAACTTGCCCAGACAACATTCTTAAGACAGCAATGCCTTTATTTTACATCTGATTGTTATTAAACTTAACCATATTGAGCTGGGACAAGAAAACGAGATAAATCGAACCAGTTCCACCAGAGTTATGTCCTTGATTTAATTAAATATACTACACTTTTTCTTCGTTTTTCATCTGATCATTACCAAACTTGGACACATTGTTGATATGATTTAAAGATCACAGAAGTTGAAAACCAGCTAAGCTAAATCAAACTGGTAACACTTGAGTTATGGACCTTGATTTAGTTATAAGCTATGTTTCACCTCGTTAAGACTAGTTGGCCTGCAGATTATTGATATCATTGAAAGCTCTGAAAAAAAACACAAACTAAACTTCAGAATGTTAATATCAATAAAAGCTCGGATAAGTTTGAAACCAGTCATGCATGACTCACGTTTCCAACCCACCCCAACCCGTCCCTCCAACTCCCAGACCCCATTCCCGCTTTTCAGGTTGTTTTTTTTAAATATTTTTCTGCATGAAGTTATATCCGTCATAGTAGGACGTGGAAGATTGTTTTCACTTTTCTTTGTTTAATTGTACTATATGTTATACTGATTTTCATGTTGAGGTACTTTGCTCAATTGTTTTATTTATGTCTAATTGTTTTACTTGTGTTGAGTGCAATATATATATATGTATAGGATAGAGCATGAGTTTTGCACGTGTACGGGGAGATAATGCACGAGCGTTAGCTAGTGCATTATCGTCCGTACACGTGCAAGACTCATGCTCTATTGTATTTATACCACAATAACTAACATATGCTGTGTATATCCTCGGGTATTACACGATGCATAGTGTGTATTTAGGCTATTTTAGTATATATATATATATATATATTGTACACACACACACACACATACACACACATATATTGCAGCTATCCTTTAATAGGAAGTGCTTACGTTTGATTTCTGTGTCTCTCATCATAGCTAGGCGCCCTGCAGTAGTTCGTTCGAAGGTTGTCTGTCCTTGGTTGTTCGCAAATATTTCTCCCTTTATATAATTCTGCTTTGTGAACTATCCCACACTTCGAAAGTTGTCGTTGTATGTTCAAATTATCTCCCTTTAATATGTACCATTTACTGATTTCACAGTATCCTAGTGATCCGGCACCTTTCATTGTCACTGTCTTAATATAGTGTGTGTGTGTGGGTGTTTGAATCCTTATATGTGATCCTACACATATGAGCTATATGTGTATGTATGTTTTACGTGTATATGTTAATTGTGCCTCCAGGTGAATGTGCTATGATGTAGAGATACAGTATATCAACGTGTGTTACAGCTATCCTCTTATAGGAAGTGAATGTATACGTTTGATTTATGTGTCTCTCATCATAGCTATGCTGTGTATATCCTCGGGTATTACACGATGCATAGTGTGTATTTAGGCTATTGTGGTATAAATATATATATATATATATATAATTGTACACACACACACACACACATATATTGCAGCTATCCTTTAATAGGAAGTGCTTACTTTTGATTTCTGTGTCTCTCATCATAGCTAGGCGCCCTGCCGTAGTTCGTCCGAAGATTGTCTGTCCTTGTTGTTCGCAAATAGTATTCCTATATATATATATTAAAGTTTAAACATATTTATTTTACATCGATTGCGAAACAAGTTCTTGCAACTTAGATTAATCACTCTCGATGGCTTCCTGGGTAGAACCAGTTATAAGCAATGTGGACAAATTATCCTGCTCAAGAATAACGTGGCCGCGGTGAGGATCGAACCACGACCTCTCGATCTAGAGTTCGGCGCTCTACCACTAAACCACGCACTCCAATATATATATATATGGATGGATTTATTGATCATGATGGAGATCACAGGAATAAGGCCAACATCGAAATGAGATTCACCTACGTAAAAAAGAAGGTAAACGAGAAAACATACACACCATGGTTGTGTTCGCAATCTAAGCCCTTGACAATTAGTATAAACAATTAAAATAGAACGCGTGTTTACCATGCTGGCTATGTATATATCTCACATATCACTGGTAACTTAAGTTACATTTTGGTCTTTGGAGTACATAACGCAATGCGAATGCGTTATTGTCCATAGACAGGGATGACAAGCTAGATATTTATTCGATACATCCTGTAACCCTAAGACCATGACCTAGCAATGTGTTATAATGTTGATTTATCTTCTTTGTTTCAAATTTGAAAATAAAAGTTCGAACTTAGTCTAGAATTTGTGTTCATAAGCATCCCTTATAAACACCATGTGCATTTCTGTTCATATCAATAACAGGAAAACTCAGTAGAGCTATTACACGGATCGTGTATAAAATGTAATATGTGTAATAGTATATCACAGTGTTATCTGCGTAACATATTACTTTATATATATATAAATGATATGCTGGCATTAGCAAGAGGTAAGTTAAACAGTAAAATAACTGAACTAAACAATCTAATATTTGAAAATTGTGTAGATGTTTTCTCAAAATTTAAAGGGACATATGTCAATCTTGCTTTATTTTCAACAAAGTTAGTCCGAAAGACTTTCAGATTGCGTGTCTCCATAAAAGGTTTAGTCAAACTTGTATACACTCCTTCCGATATTGTGTACAAGACAACACCTCATAACTGTAAACAGTATCTCATTATAGTATGCACAAGCATATTTTAATTTTTGAAAATTGTTTTTATAACCTGTTTAAATAAATAGTTCATGTATATAATGCATATTATATTTATATATGTACGGTTAGTTGAGGGGTGGCCCATCCCGACTCTCACAAACATATTACGGGATAAAAATAACGTAACACAAATCAACTGAACGACCGTTTACAGCTTACATTCGGCTATACTAAGAGTCTCGAGAGTTTCGCCATAGGACGATGGAAAGACGCCATATTGTTCGCCAGGAAGTAACCGCATGCCAGTTCCCTGGACCCGCTAGCACATATTTACTACTGTTTAACTGGGTCAACCTAAATTATTCGTTTCGACTAGGTACCGTTGACAAGCGTTGCTATGCCCGTTTAGGTGATTCTTGTAAATACTTTTCTTCAAATTACTTTTATATTAATCAGATTACATATTGCAAATTCAATGTTAAAAATATTTATATACCTTTTTGGAGGTGGGAGAAGTTTTATGTGCGAAGGGAGGAGGGTGGGTGAGCGGATGACACAAATTAGATATTGTGTTCGACAATACAGCGTACCTATGACAATGAACTAATATTGTCCTCATTGATTATTTGACATATGTTGTTTTATATGGGTAAATATAGATATAAAAATCGAAATGAAAAGTAGCATTCAAGGACGACAGTCAACCACAAACACACACAGAAACAAAGAACAACTTTAAAGATGAATAAAAGGCCAAATAAGACATCACAAAGACAAAAGGGTTGACAATAGGGCTACCGCCTTGGAACGGTCTGTGGCAAAAAAGCCCGCTGGGTGTTTTAAACGAGGTTCTAGGGTGCACCAAACCTCACACTTACCCTACTGTCATCCAATAAAACGGGACAGTGTAAATAAAGAAATCCCCGCCATGAACTATTCTCTAACAAACAAGGCAGCATTAATAGGCAATATAAACACAAAGACGGTCGTGTAAATATAAATACAAAAAAAACAATAGCATGGTAAGTCCCTGTTTTACTATAATTTAACTTGTTTGTAAGCATTAATTTACATGTATTAATGCGTAATTCGTCGATAATTGCAATCATAATTTATAAATTAAAGGGACACATGGCAATCTAGATTTCTTTCAATACGCGGTTTGCTGTTATTATTTCGAGATAAGTTGCACATTTGCAGATCCTAATTAATAATTATTTTAATAGAAAATATTTCTTGCATATTGCATATTTATTATATCGCAGCAATTATATATTTAAACCTATAGCAGAACAACAAAGGTAACTTGAAATCTTTAATTAGGTTTAAAGTCTAAATGACACCGGATTAATAATTCAGGGTGATAATTTTATTGCTTGATAAATACTTCAAGACTGACCTGTGGCTCTTTTAAAGTCTACAGCTACCAACAAACACGTATCGTTGATTCAGCTAATACACCATCGATTATAAGAGATGATTGATTGAATTGGATTTTATAGTCGCACCGACAGCTAAGGTCATATGGCGACTTTCCAGCTTCCATTGGTGGAGGAAAACCCCAGGTGCTCCTCCGGGCAATTTTCGTGCACGGGCGGGAACCTG